>JAWQUT010001034.1:74630-87304 GCA_033807755.1 Ellobium chinense | reverse complement strand
CGCATTTTCAAGATACCCATTACCTTTTTATCAGTAACGAGACATGCTTCACTAACAATTAAAAGCGGAATTTTAATCCTTGATGCGTAATGTGGATAACAACTTCCGTCTCGTCCTGATGGCTATAGTTTATTAGTTACCTGACGCAATAATGGGCAGGAGTGACATACCAATCATCTTGTATCAAAGAATGACTGGTGATCGCATTGTGGCCAGTACAGTTACCGGCAAAAGGAAAGGTCGCGGATGTGTGATCGAAGTTGGATCGGACTTGAAAAGGAACTAAGTTCCAATCCATTCTCGAAGTTAACCATTTCCGTTCACGAGCGCTGAGTCAAGGGAACTGCATTCGCTCCTATCACCAGAAAAATGCGTCGTCATTATGTGCTGGATGGAAAATGCTACAAATAGTTGTATTTTTTTTAAAAAGTCAGATGTCAAGCAGATTTTTTTTTGTATGGAGTAGGGGGTCTTAGTGACTCTTGTTGTGCTTTTCTCCACACCTCTGATAAAAGTAGCTTAACAAACTTCACAGGTATTTATCTGACCAGTCTGTGACATACAAGTATGTGTACAACAACCCGCAAAAGTAAAAACAATGGAACGCAAGTGTGGGGCTTTACCAAAGCTTTCTTTAGGACACAATTACAGATCAATTTCAAAGAAAAAAACAACTCGAGGCCTCCTGAACTAATAAAACCTAAAAAAAGGACCACTTCTGAGGCAAAGTTTCTTAGAAAATTGCATGCATTTGCGGAGAGAATGGGAGTAGAATGGCCCCCCAAAAAGTGCGCGATGTGTTTTTAAAATATGTAATTTTATTAGATGGGGCAAGCTCAGTCCAACCAGAAGGTGAAATATTAGTCACCAATTTGTCGTTGCACTGTCACAGAAAGATTTGTAGCCTTATCCCAATGGATCATTTTATTGAAATCAGCTCCCTTGAATCCACCAGGTGGCGCTCCAGAAGTTCAGGTACGCTTAGCGTTTTTCATTCTACCTCTGTTGTAATTTTAAAGCATGTGTAACATATCTATTTCATAATTTCATGTAACAAAATTCAACACCAAGGGTCCTTGAGGTAATTGACCCTGCCTTTCGAAAATGAGCACCCCACATCTGGTGGGGAAGTGCAAGTCGGCACTCTGAATGGGGAAGCGTAAAGAGCAATAAATACGACTCCCGGCTGACGATGGTAACTTGCGTATGGGATATTTTGTTCTTTATCTTTGTTAATTTCAAGAATTTCCCGATATTATAGTTTAATGAACATTAATTTGAAAGCGCTAGAAAATTGTTCATGATACCCCAGAGAATAATCTTGTGCAAGCACAAACCTTTACAGTTGATGATAATAATATGTTCACAACTGGTTCTCAGATTTACAAAGCCAAATAGCAAACAACGTCCGGAAAGCCTTTTCGCCCACAGTGAGGATCGAGAGTTATCGTTCTTTTCATTTGAAGAAAATGACCCATTCTGTCGAGTCAACCCTTCAACGGCATGTGTAACCTATCTGTCGACTATTGAAAATAGTAGCTGACTGTCATTCCTTAAACACGGTTTGGCTCGTTCACGAATAAAATCAGTTTTAGGTCAAGTTCAGTTCCTTAAGAAAATAAAAAAAAAATCCCTAAAAATCAAATTTATCACAGTTTTATGATCCCTTGGTTTTTTAAGGCGGCATTCTTTTCTGATTTTTGAGAGAACTGATCTAAAACTTAGGTAGACAATTAAAGTTGAAATCAAACATCCAAAATAACCGCAGTTCAGATCTAGATTTTTTCGTCCAAACCCAAAAAGCCATTAAGTTCAGACAGATCTAGATTTTTACATGAACTGAACTTGAGTTCACGAACTGCGTTCATAATACTTCAGTTCTGCCCATCCCTGCTCCTAAATAATTTATGGACAACAATGCCTGTCACTTGACTAGCCGTCATTTCTGCTTTTCCCATGTTTAACCTCGTAACATGGAATTTCTCAACTGAATCCATCAATAGTTCTCCAGTACTAGACAGCGGTAATAACAATAATAATAATGCGGTTTAAAAGTCTCGTATCCAGGCTAATGCCCGCCCAGGCGACTTTACACTATTATTACCCAGCAGACTTGATCACCTTAGGACTTTCTCAGCTTCCTGGAGATCATATAGTGCCACTGCTATTTACAGGCGCTAATCGCTAGTATTCTGACAATATCTTCCACTTACTATGACCAGGTCCCCAACAAGGCCGTGGTCAGGAATTGAACCCAGGACCTTCAGACCTTAACACCTTAACCGTTCACCACGCATCTCCATAGGTGAACGAATTCAAAACACTGGTGTGTATAGCGCATCAAGAACGCCATGTAGACGAACGCTATTGGTAGTGCTAAACGCATTGCAGCTAATCCGGACTCTATTTCTATCCTTGTTATCAAACCAGCAGAAACCCTTTGAAGAATCAAAAGGTTTCGAAAGTAATATATTTTCTTTAGATCTTCAGTTCCAAAGGTCTGTCAGCAAATTCAAACACTATAAAAAAGTAAGAAGATATAAAAATGGATCAATAGGATAGGAAGGAGACAACTTATAATAAAGAAGATATCAATAAGCATCAACAACAGCAAAATGCCTACCTGACTGTAAGTACCGGTACTGAAATAGAATCGGCACTTTCTATGTTTTATGTCTAAAGGCGGACTGTAGCTATGTTTAAAGTAGAAATATCCGTTCAAATTAACAATAGGATTTTATCACCTCAAATCCAGGCGTAATGATGAGAATGAATTAGATATTGGCGTCGACTTTTAAAGGCGCCGATGAGAGATCCACCGTGTCCACCTTGCCGGAGTTCTCGCCTTTTATCAAGTACAGAAGTCTTGCAAAGCTCTCCGATATTCTGTAAAAGAACCAAGTAGTCTACACATATTTTTGACGAAATATAGTGAGCAAAATAATCAAACACATATGAACACACACAAAGTTCGTGATTATTTTGTTTGTAGTGAAAGACAATGAGGATTTTTTTTAGGTGGGGGAAATGGAGAAACGTGATCCAATATGCACACTTCACTTGGAAAGCCTCCCCCCCCCCCCCNCCCCCCCAAAAAAAAAAGCACGTACACACCCTTTTCAACCAGGCCCCCTCTACAAACAAAAAAATCATTTTTTGAAATTCCACCCTTCTCAAAAGTTAGCAAATAACCATTGCATATACAATATAGAAACGGGGTTTACTTACATACTAACAATAATAATAACAACGCATGTAAAAGCAATATGGCTGCAGTTACATTTTTAATCTTGGATCTATTAGACAACCTGTGTAGTACAGCAGTGATAGGGAGATTCCCTGCTTAAAGGAAGACTGCACCGTCCTACAGACCATATTAAATTATACGAAACCCTATTATTTCAATAAAACAGTCTTTCAAGTGTCTGTCATAATGATATAACGCCTCTGCTGGCCCCAGACAACCCACAGGGTTACATTATCCAGAGTCCAAATTGTTACAACCACTGCGCGTGTGGCGAACATAAGCTTACGTCAAATACGTTCTTGCCACATGGCCAACCTGTCTAGCCAGTGCTCTTCGGACGGGTAATAACATGTTGGTATGAATGTTTTAATTCCTCTGTGAACAGTAGATATGCCAAACAAAATCATGCTGAGGCAATAAAAATGCAGAATACTTTTTCTGGTTGACACTATCAAACTTTACGTTTGAATTTGAATACCAGAACCTTAATTAAAAGCTGAATAATACATTGTCAGGTAGAGGTGTCTGTAGCCGCTGGAACGTAAGTGACGTCAGCGTNACAGCCTGTGTAGTGCAGCAGTGTAGGGAGATTCTTTAATTGTTTGTGCTAAAAGATAACAGTAAAAATGAACAGTCTTGAAGACAAAACAAAAAACGGCTGGACTGAATTGATCACAGACTCTGGATTATTAGCATATGACATTCACAGTGGAGTTGGTAAAATTAAAAGTAGGCCCAGGATTGTTTGTGAGCATGTGACTTGAAGCATGATAGTCAAGTGAAATCATGCTAGTCTGTTGGTTTAGTTAGATTGCTGCATTTCATTTGGGGAAGAGCTTCATGTTAAGTTCTTCCTACAGAGACTGAGATACAGCCACTTGAAGATCAGGATTATCATCAGTACACACTTTTTGTTGCAGAATGTTAGAAGATGCTCTCCTTTGTGCAGATGAGACTCAGTATTGTGGTGTTTTGGAGAGTGTTCATTTTAAACCAGCTGTTCTCGTTAAATCTCCTTAGCCGCAACTTTCTTAAGGGCAAAGCTGCGTTCATGCTCTCTCTCTGTCTCTCTGTCTCTCTCTTTCTCTCTCTTTCTCTCTCTCTCTCTCTCTCTCTCTCTCTCTTGTATTATCTGCCCAATATGATTGTTGTCATAGTCTAGGCAGCCAACACACGAACATCTGTTTGCAATGTTTTGATTAGTGAAATAAAAAAGAAAGTGCACCTTATGGTGATGTATTACTCCGCATTTACTGAACCGTCTACCACAGATTAGATCACGGTAAAACTGTGTTCTAATTGGATACGGAAACGAGGCCAAATCGTGCTACAAAGTAGATTACAATACATTACTATGGTGGTGCCTTTTCTAATTCAGGACATAGACCTATTGCATGAAAAATTGCTAAATAGTTCGTATGTTTCTGTTGTGGATGTTGATGTTAGGAAACATTTATCTCTAAAGACAGTGTTGGTACTTTAACACCAAATTTCACACATAGATTTAAGACACATTAGCGCACATAATGACAGAGGGGTTTTAATTAGCCAAAGTTTAATTCTCATTGTATAACTCTGAGGGAAGCCTTTTGGCGTGAATCCATGTAAATTAATCTTGAAAGATAATGACTGAAAACCCCTCTGTCACGATGTGCAGTATTGTGGCTCAAATACATGTGTGAAATCTGGTGGTGAAATAACGGTTGTAATTTGAGATCAATCTTTTCTACTATCAAACATCCATAAGGGATAAAACGCATTATTTAACACCTTGGTGTGCAATTTTGTAAACAAAGTGTACTGAATTAGAAAAGGGCAGTGTGCATGATAGTAATGCATTGTCATCTACAATGGAAGGGTAGACCACCTCCATAACCTCATGAACAAAATTTAAAGGCAATGAGGTGGAGAGGTAAGTAAACTTTACAGGGCGTGTAATGAACGGACATTGGTCCAAGCCTATTGTAAACGAAGAAGAAGCGATTGTAGAGTTTCCATCATGCTGTGAGAATTTCAGAAATGAAACAAAGTCACCCAGTGTCATACATAAATACCAGACTTGCAGATCTGATCCTGTGAAAGTAAGGGAAGAAAGAAGACAAATTTGCATCTTCTCACCTTACTCGGTTTCTGTTATAGAGCTCAAGAGTGGCATGAAATGTTTATATTCGACTACAAAATACAATGGAACCTGAGTAGTAATTGCAACTCAACAGTGAGACTTATTGCAGTACTGTATAAGTTTTCCATGCAGCTGGGTAAACTTTATATCGAGATTCTACCGTTGTGCACTGGTAATACTGGCTTGTGGGAAATGTGTCGTTCTTGGTGGGAGGACTTACGAATAGACTAACGTCCCAGATGTCACAACATCCATGAAGAGGAAGACAAACGAAAACTGGAATGTATAATAAATATTGAAGAATACCTATTTGCATAACATACAAACCAAACAAGACTGATCAATAACAGTATCAGGAGCATCAGGGAGATGGCTATCACTAACAGGAATTGTTGATTATCTAATGCCTTTGTTATAAGTGGTTAGACCCGAGCCAGCAAATGATGGGCAATTCCAGCAGCATGCCATGTCCGCTGCACCATTTATTTTTTAAAAGCTACGAATATATAGCAATAAGCTTTGAATGTTAGAAAAAGGGGTTAATTTTAAGCCAACTGGTTGTTGTAAAATCAAAGCCTTTTAAACATTATATAATAGACATGATATTCTGCGGGATTTGCCCTGATTCAAGTGTTATTATTCCGTTGGTCCTCTCCCAGTCTGATTAGGTAAGTTTTATTGTCTTTTGGTCAAAGGCGAGTTGGAGTAAGTGGTTGTTGTGTTAGACGTTTTCAATTCCTGGGCTTCCAGTGCTTGTGGACAAACTGAAAGCTCACCGACAGAACAATCAATCAAAAAAAGTTCTAGAAAAAAAATGGTACTTCATGATCATTGCTTGGAACCCCCTACCTTCCCCCGCTCCTTCCCCAGTACCAAGCAAAAACATTACAGAATTATTTCCCAACACTTAAACTACTGCCACAACATCAACAGTAAATGTAGTTAAAAGTCTGGCATGGTATGCGCCGGCGAATTTATTTTTTTTATGCCGCGACAGCATACATTTTATTTTCAAGATCTCGGAAAAAATGTTTTCAAATGAGATTGATTGTTCTGTCAGTGAATTCCATTTGTTAGCTTCATATTATGAAAATGATTAGCAAAATGCCTAATAAAGAGATTGAACTTGAACTTGGTATTTAAATTTATCGGAGTTGTAACACAGAAATACTATGATGATTTCCTTTGACTCCAGAATACCATAAAGTTACTGAATGCTTGACTAAGCAGATGTTGCATTATTTTTTTGTATTAAGGATTGTTAAGAAATCATTTAGCGCAAATATACGGGCTAGGGACAAAAAATACTTACTGTTAAGACAAATTGGTTTAGGATGCCATACAGAATTTTAAAACGATCCGGTCATTAGGAGAGCAGAAATTAAAGAAAACATCATTTTTGTGAGCGCATTATAACTGTTTAGCACGTTTTATCGCTCCAGCCGCAGGCTTTCTGCAGGGTTGATAGGGGAAGGAAATTCTCCCACATACTCAAAATTTTCATGCAAGTTCACATTTACTCTTAGACAAACGCTTCTATCCAGATAGATATGATTTGAAATAGATATGCACACAAAGAAAAACTACGACAATAGCAAAAGAACCCCTTATAACTCAGACGATCTTATCATGCGCATTTATTCTCTCCCCCCAGCAAATTTTCATATCCACAGGATTGTTTTTTTTTTTTTCTGTACAATTTCCAAATTCTGCTTCGTGAGGCTTGGTCATGTGAAAGAAGATATTAGATCAACTTACCCCCCGCCAGCCGCCAGCTGAACTCCACCAATCAACATCATAGCCATCAGAGAGACGACGTAGAATGCGTTTCTTCCCATTTTCAGATTTCACTTTCAGAGAACGGCTTTAAAATGTGGTGTATTGCAGATACTTTGATGTTGACAACTTGGCCTGTGAAAAACATGCAAAGTATTTTATGTTATTGCAAGAGAAAATAAGCTACACCATTTTGAGTTAACGATCCTCAGGCTATATATATGTAGTTCAGCATCTGAGCACAGCATATGGAGCATTTTAGAAAACGCAGCTTTTACACATGAAAATAGCGCATATCCTATTGTCATGCTTGTATTTCCATGGCAAGCCCTGCAGAACTCGTGGTGCTCAATTTTCGTTTACCCTCTGCATTTCTGTGCTGTATTGAGAGAGAACCGAACCCTGCTTTGCAAGATTCCCGATCAAGTTTGTTGGAAATAAGCAGCTCTAAATCCTAACTCATATAATTAACTCTAGGTTTCTTGGGTCCCGTCTCCAGCTGGCTTCGTGGCCACTTTTACGGATAATGACCGTTGCACGTGTTATCTAATGACCGAACAGGTGACGCTGGGGGACAAAATTCTACCACCGCGATTAGAGCTCGGCAAATAGATGTTAATGATGACAGTTCTTTCTCTGATAATAAGAGAGAACTACAATATTTGCGCAACCAAATCTCGTCTATACTTACTAGCTGAGTTTTCCAGCGCCCCTGCGAACGGCGAAAGGAAAACAAATTAATTATATTTTATCTGTCCACTTACTTACTACTATATCTGCATCAAAATTATTATGATCAGACGGGTAGGCAGGGTTGGGCAGATCTGAGATCATTTGATCTCAGATCGTGATCTTTAGATCAGTTCACGTGAACTTGATCTGAGCTAAACAGCTGTTTTAGATGAACTGATCTTGATCTGATCTATACCTATTTTGGCTGCTTGATCTGATCTTGATCTGATCTGGAATTTTCTAACTACATTTCAGCTCAGTTCACAACTTCATATCGACCTCAAAAATCAGAACTGAAAGCCGATTTTTAACACAGCGAGTGAAAAGAAAACCGTTTTAAGGGTGAACACGGCGTTTTCCACCCTCTAAGTCTTCTTCGGTCAGTCGTCCATCGGTCAAATTTCGACATTACGTTTTGTCTTAGTGTGTGAAACCGTAACTTTTCTCGAACCAGTTCCATGCCTGTTACTGCTGTTACTCACATCGATGTAACCTTGAGTGAGGTTACCACAGTCCACCGCAGTCTCTCTCTCAGTCTCAGTCTAGCAGAGTTGGATTGAGGAATGTTCAGTTATTTCTTGTCAGATATACGCCTTGTTTAGACTTTATCTTCATCGCTTTGAAAGACTTATGCACTGAATATGTTTATAGTACTTAGATAGGCAATCGAACACGCGTTTTGTATTCTTTCATCGACTGCGTCTTTATCTACCACTGCCAACCCTCCGATATCCAGCGGCGGCGCCAGGCTGTCAATACCGTTAGACTGCCACCGGCGACCTTTCTTTTGATGATGCCAGATGATGGTCAGATGTTCATTGTTCGGCCTACTCACATACGTTAGTACATGTAGGCTATGTCTGGACAGTCTGGTCTACGTAACAGATGGACCGCCGGTTCAATCGGCATCCTTTGGGGCGGGATAGGGTGGAGTGGGTGGAGGGGAAGGGGTAGAGGATTGGAGGGATGGGAGGTGTAGGTAGGGATGAACAAATTGTGAAAACCAGGAATTTCACCCCCATCTCCCATTTAGTGACAAAAATATTCTTTGGCATTGTGTGCTATCAATCATGTACAGTAAAACCTGTCTTCTGCGATCCCTCCGACGAGCGACCCCCCCAACCCTCCGATCTGCGGACACTTTCACTGTTCACCGACCATTTTTACACTGAAACCGACTTCCGATCAGTGGCTCCCTCTGATCGCGAGGCGCGGACACCGATCAAAGAGCCGTCTTCACTGTGACGAGCGACCATGTGTGCCCTATGCATTTCCTGCGTTGGAAAGCCCGAGTCCAACAATGACCGTTTAGACCTACATCGAAGAGCAGAGGGTACGGCACGGTGACTGTGGTGGTAGGGAGATGAGGGTGGGAAGAAGACCATGTCTCGCGTGTGTTTTGCCTACCTCTACCACAGACGTAATACTGGTTGCACAATACAGTATTAACACGAAGCCCACATTGCCCCCTCATTATTGACGGCGTTGTAATCGCGACTACCGACTAGTGTAGCCGACACCGGACAGCTCATTCCATGCTATCAAAATGCCGGGGTCTGGGACAAGTTCAGTATTGGTGGCGCCCGATGGCGGTGAGTTCAGTTGTTGAGGCGAAGTCCATGCGGAGCCACAAAGCGAAGCGAATCTGCCTTCAGGAGAACCCCTTTCCAGCAGGCAGTAAAATCCACGGAAGGAAAAGACCACACAAACAACATTAATTTAGCATTAGCAGTAAAGAAAAGAAAGTGAAGGGGAAAAAACAAACTTCTGTGATTAGGAATAAAGTGCAGTAAAGNTGTGAAATGGTGATGTCTTTACTGACGCAAGAAATGTAAAACTGTAGTGGCGAGTTCATTCAAATATTTACCCTCGATCCTTAATGCCAATAATTTGGGGACATTTTCGGGATGAAGGGTAAGTTAGCCACGATTGATACCATTTTTAGGGACCAATTTGGCATTAATAAATGTGTATTGTAGATCTTCCGGTCGTCGCCTGCTGCTTAGTGCTTATCCTCATGAAGTCATTTTCTACTCCGATGAACTGATCTGATCTTGATCTGATCTGAGCAAAAATCAAGGTGAACTGAGCTGATCTGAAAAATACACAGGTTTCCTAGAACTGAGCTAAACGTGATCTAAGGGCATTTTCCCCATAATGATCTGATCTTGATCTGATCTGGTTTTTTTAGTGAACTTGCCCAACCCTGCGGGTAGGACAGTGTTGCACTTATAGGTAATGGAAACATCACAGAAATAGTGGAAGCCTTGCAATGCCGCCGTCGGGCCATAACTATCATCATAATGATTGTTGCGTTCTTTGAAATTTTACTTCGAAACCGTTATTCGGTCACTTAAAACACCTAAGAGGCAGAAATTTGGTCTCATATTGCCAAATGGCAACTTTTGTCTGCAAACTTCGCAGATTTATCTGGACAGGAAATGGAATGCGTGCGCAGTGAGCCGCAATAATAAAAAAATGGAACGTATCGGTAAGAGATTTCCCAATGCTGATTTTGCGACGCAACCCAATTTAAATAAAAAAGTACTTAGAGGTCAGCTAGGGTAATAAAACCTTAAAAAGGACCGCCTCTGGGGCAAAAGTAACCTGCATACGAAATTTCACGTAAATCTGGGCAGAAATAGCCGAGCTATGCTTCTTGAAAATCGTATAATTTAAAAAAGAAAAATAATAGATTCGATTACTTATTGTAGTCGCCACAGGCCACCCTAGTAAGACGATTCCCTGAAAAAAAGAAACAGGAAAAAAGGAAACAGTAAAAACAGAAACAAAAAAAAAAGTCACAGGAAAAAAAGAATCAAGAAAAAAAGAAACAGGAAAAAAAGAAACAAGAAAAAAAGAAACAAGAAAAAAAGAAACAGGAAAAAAAGAAACATGAAAAAAAGAAACAGGAAAAAAAGGAACAAGAAAAAAAGAAACAGGAAAAAAGAAACATGAGCCAAATTTAAAATAAGAAGCCAAACAGAACATTAATTATATTGGAAGTAAAATACATTGTTGTTGTTGGTTTCAATATTGTAGGTGTTGGTGTTACTTACATGTCAAAACTAGTTGGACTGATTTGTTTTATTTTTGCTAGTGATGGGAATCTTGGTGTTGATGTTGCCGTTGATTTTTATTTGTTTACGGATAGTCATAGAAGAGATTGCTGTCGGCTGCTCGTTGACAGAATCACGACCATAACTGAAATGAGAAATGATAATACTGTAATATGGTTTTCATTGTTGACTCTTGTTTTGACGATGTTGACTTTTATGATGATCATGTTGGTTGAGAGGTCGGGAAAGTCCTTGTAACCATCTCGTCAGTTTTATAATCTATTTCGCCAACAGTCTGATGCAAGGGTTACAGATTTAAAGGGTGTTTCGGCGATCTCTTTGATGTTTATATGGGACTTCACCGCTTCTGCTGACTAGTCTCCGTCAAACAGGGTTAGCACTTCAGAGATCGACTTTTGTCGATCAAGCGGCATAGACAGATTAAATTCATAACGTCTTTCTGCTCTAATGACGTAGGCAAAACGTTATGACGACATTCCCTCGCGACGTCGCGTGCTGACGCAACAATAGTCTGAGGCAATTCATAGAGTGTGTCGGCGATCATTCATAGGGTATGTCGGCGATTTCTTTGATGGGACCTGACCGCTTCAGCTGACCAGAGTCCGTCAGACACGGTTATCACGTCAGAGACCTACTCTGTCGATTAGGCGACATAGAAAAGGATAAACTGATAACGCCTTTCTCCCCTAATTTCGATGGCAAGAATTATGTAAACGTAAAATGGCATATGTCTGTGGTAGTTTGGATATATACGTAAGTCATTTCGAACCTTTGATATTGGGGACATTGATTTAAACTGAAGAGATTGTCACAAGACGTTCCCGGCGTCCCATAAACATCATCATCATCAACAACAACAACAACAATAAAAACCACTCCCGTGGTCACGGCTATGATCACTGTTTCCATAACAAAAAGAAAAAGTAACCATACCAATTCCATGACTATTTGCAAAAAAAAAACCAAAAACCCACAACAGTAACAATGCCAACACTATCAACTACAGCTAGTCTAATGTAATAATTTTAACAGTATCACCATCAACAACACTGTATTTTACTTCCAATATATTCTCGTTTGGCTTCTTATTTTAAATTTGGTTCATTTTTCTTTTTTTCCTGTGTCTTTTTTCTTGTTTCTTTTTTTCTTGTTTCTTTTCTTCTTGTTTCTTTATTTCCTGTTTCTTTTTTTCTTGTTTCTTTTTTCCTGTTTCTTTTTTTCTTGTTTCTTTTTTTCCTGTTTCTTTTGTTCTTGTTACTTTTTTTCTGTTTCTTTTTTTCCTGTTTCCTTTTTTCCAGTGACTTTTTTTCCGGGCACCAATAAGACTACACGGATGCTAATCGCTTTTTCGCGAGTCAGATCTTGTGTCCATTCCTTGTCCAGCTGTTACTGCATCCCCTTTGTTTTCCCCGCTCTTTCACTCTCGGTGACGTCACCGGGCCACAGGTACGCGCTGGCTTGCTATGTTTATCTTTGGTTCGGAGTGGAAGACACTAAGATTTGTGTGTCATTCGTTGTGTGTGTGTTGCTTTGATCTGTATTTTATTTGAGGTAGTCTAGTCTACTCCGTTCTGTATAAACTCATATGGTGACATTTTTACTTTGTGAAATCTATATCGTCCTTACCCCTCTCCTCTCTCCCACCCCTCTTCTTCCCCTCATGATCCCAATTCCTGTTTCAAGCATGAAAACGAATGGCGCTATTTTCACATACCAT
>JAWQUT010001034.1:50595-69983 GCA_033807755.1 Ellobium chinense | reverse complement strand
GGGTCCCGTCTCCAGCTGGCTTCGTGGCCACTTTTACGGATAATGACCGTTGCACGTGTTATCTAATGACCGAACAGGTGACGCTGGGGGACAAAATTCTACCACCGCGATTAGAGCTCGGCAAACAGATGTTAATGATGACAGTTGTTTCTCTGATAATAAGAGAGAACTACAATATTTGCGCAACCAAATCTCGTCTATACTTACTAGCTGAGTTTCCCAGCGCCCCCCGCGAACGGCGAAAGGAAAACAAACTCATATTTTATCTGTCCACTTACTTACTACTATATCTGCATCAAAATTATTATGATCAGATGGGTAGGACAGTGTTGCACTTATAGGTAATGGAAACATCACAGAAATAGTGGAAGCCTTGCAATGCCGCCGTCGGGCCATAACTATCATCATAATGATTGTTGCGTTCTTTGAAATTTTACTTCGAAACCGTTATTCGGTCACTTAAAACACCTAAGAGGCAGAAATTTGGTCTCATATTGTCAAATGGCAACTTTTGTCTGCAAACTTCGCAGATTTATCTGGACAGGAAATGGAATGCGTGCGCAGTGAGCCACAATAATAAAAATATGGAACGTATCGGTAAGAGATTTCCCAATGCTGATTTTACGACGCAACCCAATTTAAATAAAAAAGTACTCAGAGGTCAGCTAGGGTAATAAAACCTTAAAAAGGACCGCCTCTGGGGCAAAAGTAACCTGCATACGAAATTTCACGTAAATCTGGGCAGAAATAGCCGAGCTATGCTTCTTGAAAATCGTATAATTTAAAAAAGAAAAATAATAGATTCGATTACTTATTGTAATCGCCACAGGCCACCCTAATAAGACGATTCCCTCATGAGATTCGAGAAGAAAATTTTATTAAATGGGTCAAAGAGAATTTTACAGTTTGGCCCCTGCACCATCAGTGGAAGCCAATGAACAGTGAACACCAATATAGAAACTTACCATGAAAAATGTCCCACAGGATTCTTGCCACGTTATTTTCCTGCTGATGGGCTTGATCTACAGAGATCGTTCACCGAGTTTTTTGTTCCTCTATTTCGTTTTCTCTCTCTGTCTCTCTGATCTCGCCGCAATTTCGTATTTAATATAGAAGACACATGTACTGAACATTTACAACAAATGTGACAAATGAGCAAGTGTTGGCAATATGATAAAATGGTATGATAATGTAGGTCATTATATATCATGCACTTATTTTTTGATGTTTGTAATGAAGCATTAAAAGCTTACATCACTAAAATATGCTTTGAACTGACGCAGCAAATCGATACTTCAAAGTAATACATTATCAACCACCTTTGGCCCCCTGGGTATATTACTGGTGGGATGATATGGCGTCTGTTGAAAACAATCATTATGACAATGAAGATTCGCACAGCATTTGCCGTTTCTGAAACGTTTGAAGTATTATCACAGATGCAAGATAAAAGCATCATTACCTATACTATATTTCGAATAAAACAAATATGGTGACTTTCCCCATGTACGTCCCATTAAGTTCGAATTGATAGCAGACATATGTTTGTCCCTGAAGACTCCTAAACAGGTATGAAGTGGATTGTCTTACGCCACACAGAACAACACAACTGTGAACCCACTAACCACCATTGCCATTTATTACGATCTTCTTTTCCGTATCCATCCTAACACTGCTAGAGACCAGTAAATCATAACATACAAGACAAGACTAACACCCCATTTTACAAATGGGCAGGCAGGCAACGCACCAGCGGCGAAAGAATTACCTAGCACACCGAAAGGCATCATAGACGAATGCATTAGACTCCGTGAAAAAGTTGGACGATTGGCGAATCAGGCGGATTGAAAAGATCTATCGGAGATTGTATTTCGTTGCTATACACATTCTTTTTTTTTAAACAGGGTACAAAAAATAAAGAAGACTGATGTGCATAGTTACGTTTTGTGTATTTTTCTACGAATTTAGGTGAAAACCGCATGTTTTTACATTACGTAGTTCTTAAGAAATCTGTGACACAAATTTGGCTAAAGCGTTTCATTAATATAGATACCGCAGACAAGACGATAACAACAGCCACTACCGCCAGGATGATATTGAAGATAATGGTGATGTCCACCACCTATACATTTAAGAACTAAGATGCTATTTGTAAAATATTCCCAAATTATATGACCACCACAGTCCTTCGAGCCAGATTTAACCACCACTATTATAGAGTCATCAGTAAAAACACATCAGTTGCAGTGGGACAGCCTTTTAATCGCGAGAGCCACAGTGGAGGTGATGACATACTTTTGCAAGACCCAGAGGTAATTGAGCCCTCTTCAACGAAGGAAAACCTGCGAACATGGGAGTCTACTGGATTTGGAACCTTGGAACCTACCAGAGTAGTGAAGGATTCAATGTTGACGAGCCATATTTTCAGGATCTAGCCTCGTATACTTGATTTTGCCCTTGCATTGCACTGTTGTATCCCTCCTCCCCATATTTCATTCCCTTGCATCGAAGTTTTCATTTTATATCCTCCTTCACTTTTCAGTCATAAGAGCAAATGAATCGCCTGTGGATGTGCATCGATATGAGTTGATGTCTCTGCTTAGGGCTTGGTAATACAGACTTTTTGTTGAATACAGGAGGCTGGAACATTATGCTCTTCCTGACTCGGGACTCCAGTTTCTTATATGCAGATACAAATGAGAGTGCGCGCATGCGTGTGTGTATGTATAATTATGTGTGTGTATGTGAATATGTGTATGTAGGTACATGTATCTAAGTGTATATATGCGTATTTAGGTATATGTATCAAAGTGTGTATGTGTCTGTGTGAATATTTTCATCTATATCTATATAATAAATATATGTGTATTGTGTATATATATATGTATGTGTATGTGTGTATATTTATTTATAATTTATGTATTTTTAAATTCATGTATGTAGACTCTGACTCTGACATTTTTTTTTTTTAAGGCTGCAGCAGCTCAATTGGTCCCCCTTTCCCCGAACAAAAAAATGAGAGTCAATAATAGCAGAGTATAAAATCTGTCCTTTGGACGGATTGTGTAGGAATGATTGTATGGAACACAACGCAAAAGTGATGAAATTCAGCCCCAAATCAATAAAAAAAAAGATTAATCGATGCAGGCATAGTTTCCCAGTGGCTGCAACAGAAGGCCAAATCTTAAACCCCTTTTTATCTAACTTTTAAGTTGTGAAAAATTTAAATCAGGGACTCCAACTGTAAACAGTGGATACAGTGGATATCCTTGGCAATCTCGGAACATACGTGAGGTTTGAGGGAAAATTTTTACTAAATGGCTCAAAGAAACTTTTTGGCTCCTCCAACATCAGTGGAAGCTATAGTCATCGCAGAAATGTTTCGACAAGTCTTTTTATTAATAACTCAGCTCATTCTGGACGGATTTCTTCCAAATTTTGCATGCAGCACTAAATCAGTTTGTCACAACTAAAATGTATTTTTCTCTGAAAATTCTACCACGGTTATTTCAGTTTCTTTCAGAAAGCTATAGACAAAAAACGATAACAGACAATTTACGCCAGTTGTTTAAGCTTTACACTATGCCGCGTCATTGGTATGATTTGGTCAATCAGCTTAAAAGGAATACTTTTAAAAGGCAGGGTTTTGCCCTCTGATAATTGCCAAAAAAAGAATAAAGAAACGCAAAATAAAGAACCAGTAACAGATATTGAACTGTTATGCATTGTGCATTGGTAATACTGGCTTGTTGGAAATGTGTCGTTCTTGGTGGAGGACTAACAAATAGACCAACGTCCCTGATGTCACAACATCCATGAAGAGGAAGACGAACGAAGACTGCAGTGTATAATAAATATTGAAGAAATCCATTTGCACAACATACAAACCAGACTGATCAATAACAGTATCAGGAGCATCAGGGAGATGGCTATCACTAACAGGAATTGTTGACTATCCAATGCCTCTGTTATAAGTGGTTAGACCAGAGCCAACAAATGATGGGCAATTCCAGCAGCATGCCATGTCCGCTGCACCATTTATTTTTTAAAAGCTACGAATATATTATATAGCAATACGCTTTGAATGTTCAAAAAAAGGGGTTAATTTTAAGCCAACTGGTTGCTGTAAAATCAAAGCCTTTTAAACATTATATAATTATTAATAGACGTGATATTCTGCGGAATTTGCCCCGATTCCAGTGTTATTCCGCTGGTCTTCTCCCAGTCTGATTAGGCAAGTTTTATTGTTTTTTGGTCAAAGGCGAGTTGGGGTAAGAGGTTTTCTGTGTCAGACGGTTTTTAATTCCTGGGCTTCCAGTGCTTGTGGACATGCTGAAAGCTCACCGACAGAACAATCAATCAAAATATTTAAAAAAATGGTACTTCATGATCATTGCTTGGAACCCTCTACCTTCCCCCGCTCCTCCCCCCCGTACCAAGCAAAAAACATTACAACATTATTTCCGAACACTTGAACTACTGCCGCAGCATCAACAATAAATGTAGACTAGTTAAAAGTCTGGCATGAACACGTATGCGCCGGCGAATTTATTTTTTTTATGCCGCGACAGCATACAGTTTATTTTCAAAATCTCGGAAAAAATGTTTTCAAATGAGATTGATTGATTGATCTGTCGGTGAACCTAGGTGGAAGCTGAATTGAATGGGTCATCAATTCCTGTATAGTGAAGTTTGAAGTAAAAATAGACACTCCGCCAACAATACTTGCAAAAAAAAAAAATTCAGTGGCCGTATGCATAATCTTTGCGTTAATTTGTTTTACGTAAAATTAAGGGGAACGCCATGATTTGGGGATTTCCTGTGGTCACCGCAGTGACTTAACCAACGTAAGGATAATGCATACGGCCTTAATGAACAGAAGTTTTGGTTCTTGAAAAGTCTTATGCCAGCACAGTGAAGATGGTGAAGGAGCTCTGTGGAGCGTTGCTTTACGGAAATCGAGAAATAAAGAGCATTCTGGATGCACATGACAAGAGAAATTTACTCTAAAATGTCAGAACTGGAGGGAATCCAAATTTTTTGGTCATGTTTATATTGAGTGAATTTGAGAAATGAAATCCCTTGAAACGTTACCAATTCATTTTTTCAACAAAAGTGGACTTTGGCAATTTGAGAAAATATGATCTTCAATGTATATAGACTTAGACTCACATACTGCAAAGACATTTTATTGCATTATAAAGTACTTTTATTACTGGGAAAATGTATTCCACTACACATAGCAAGTGGAACTTGACAAATATGCAATCAGTTTCATACACACACACACACAAGCGTACATGATCGATCGTGCTGTATGGCATATATTTTCCCTCCCACTTTGAACGGACTTGGGACCGTCACTCCGGCCCACAATATCAATGATTTTGTGTGCAGGAAGGCGTGGTTGCAAATATATTGCCTCAGACTGATGAAGGTGGAATGCTTTTTGCCCCCAAACTTTTTGGAATTGTTAATCTTGACAAGAATATAATTATAACAGCCCAAGGACTTCTTCCACAAATGAAACTGCATTTCATTTATACAACTTTCATTAAGCACTGAAAAAAAGTCGTTTACCACTCATAAAGCTCGTTTTAACAGGGAACAAAATACATGTACAATGTTGAAACATGCCTAAAATTGGATGTACGATTTTTCAGAGGAGAACAAAATAAACACTACAATGCACTTTCCATCAGAATCTCACACCTGATGTAAAGAAACGTTTTATAGTGTGCATGGAATGTGAAAATGTTTTCATTCATTTTCTGAAGTCATAGGGATAGGGGTATGCAATGCAAAATAGTATAGTGATTTAAGACTTTCCACCTTCATCAGTAAATGCAAAAATAATGGGTTGTATAATCTTCAAAAAATGGTTCATCTAAACTGAATTTTAGCCTACGCCATTATCATAGTTTGCACCTTAGAGCTGTAAATTTCAGTATATATATACATGACTTTCAGTCACACTCGATGAAATCTTTAGAAAGGCCTTGTAAATTGCGAATTTCTTTAGAATAGACTAGTATAATGCACATAGGAATTGAAAGTGAAATATGCTCAAGCGGAATGTTCAATTCCTTGTATCTCACCTTCTGAATGAAGGAAGAAAAGAAAACTGAAATGCACTTTTCATCAGAATAGCATATTTCTCGGTGCTTTTAAATATATTTATGCAGTAAAAAGGGATAAAAAAACCTTTGGCTGCATAAGAATTATTTTCTTTATCTAGCACTATTTATCTTTCATTCATTGCAGTTGGATGTTAGTTGTTGGGAGGCAGTATATCTGCCTTCAGTTTGCCATTTTTTTTCCGTTCACAATGATTTACACTTCATAATTTTGTCATAGTTCGGTTGGTGGTTTTTTTTTCTTTTTGCAAACTGGCAAATGCCTCTTTTCCGAGATTTGTTCTTTGGGTAAAAATATAAAGAAAATAGAAGGCATGTCCATGAGCTTTGTGAGGAATATTTTGGAACAGCTTTACAGATGCCAAGAATATCTGTCTACACCATTACAGCAGCAATGTATTATATTATTGATGTCTCAGAAAGATTAAAATCACTTACATGCACTTTTCATCAGAATCGCACACCTTCTGATGTAAAGAAACATTTTAAAGTGTATATGGAATACTTTAATACTCCTTTTTCATAATCACCAGTTTGCTAGACTTGGGATCAAAGATCTGATCACTCAATGTAATTTCAAAATATGTACAATTGTTACTCAAGTACACTTTACCGATGACAACAAACAAACGATTTCTGGCAAACTGAAGGAGAGTTAGCAGGATTAGTACATAAAAACTTGCAGACTTCTGTACATCTCTGGTCTTTGTTAGCGGCATCAGGATCTGAAATGTGAAAAAGAGAAGGTATTTTATTCTGACTTATTTGGCCAGAAGACAAGACGATTATCGCGACCTCGCACTAATAATGCTGCTACACATTTAGGGATTTTTCATAATAATAACTAAAATATCAATGTTTGAAAAATGTCGAAATGTCGAATCTGATTCTGACATTTGGAAGATTTTTCTCCCTTAGTAATTTGACTCGAGCCCTGGTATAGCAGTCAACTGGCAAGAAAAGTATACTACTACCTATATAGACGCTAACAGCAATTATTTAAACCTTTTATCATCTATGCCCAAACCCACCTTTTGTTTGACAGCAGGTAAATCTTAGGCTTGACATGTTCAGTCAAAATTTATTTTCTTTAGTAAGCATACATGATGAATGAGGAATTTTAAAAAAAAAACAAAGTATTTATCAGTAGAACTATCCTGTTCCTTACCTACACTGTCAGGAGGTTATGAGATGAATTAGTTTCTATTAAAGAAATTCGATTTCCTAGTATGTGACGTGTCTCCAGATGATATTCGTCAGAATCTGAAACTTTTGGAAAATTGTGTCAGAAATTTCACAAAGCTTAGTTCAATCTTGAACCTTTTATTTCTTCTGCAACCCCTGACACCTGCCTCCATGAAGTGAAGTGAAGTACTGGAATATGTAATAGCCCATGGCTTTTATTTTTACCGGTTACTTCATATTTCTTGGTGCGTACCATTTACAATGGCTATTGAACATTTTCAAAGCCCATTATTATACTTCACATGTATGTCTGAGAAAGACTGCGCAGTGTAAGTTCTTGGAGATCTCTTTTTAAAATGCATGAACGAAATTTTGAGTATAGAAACAGAATCTAATCCAGTTAGCCGCAAGTAGGGGCCCATTTAAAGGTGAGGAAAATGGAACAATTATAATAATTACATGTTTCCATCCCATTTTATGGAAAAAGAAAGCACACTATCATATATACCACTTTCCATCAGAATCGCACACCTTCTGATGCAAAGAAACATTTATTCAGAGTGTGACTTCAGTCCAAGAATATACTTATCTCATAGTCTGCGCATGTTTGAGAAAGGAAATTCAAGATTATGAATTTTGATGAAAAAAACATTTTGCAATTTCTTAAAATCCTGCTTTATGAAAGGAGTACATATTGGAAAGCTCTTTCCATCAGTCGCACACCTACTGTAAAGAACATTTTTTAAGTGTGTACCATTTATAACAGCTAGTAAACATGTCTAGCTCAGTATTTTACTTTAATTTTCAAGAAATATTGCACAAGCTGCATTGTAAAAATGTATTTTTTTTTCAAATTTGTGAATTAAGAATTTGGCTGGTGGAAAGTTTTGAAACTAAACAGTAATTCTCATATCCGACAATCCTTATCATTGAACTAAAAGACTAAACTATTTCATTCCCAGTCGTATTAATCAGTGGCGGATCAAGAACCTTGAAAACTGCTCACGACTTGTAATTTTATGTCAGCTTTCTGACTGTTCGGTCAATCTAGCCCTTGATGACAGTGCCCTTGCGAGTCTAAGGGGAAAATGAGAAATTCGTAATCTCATTGATATAATTATGTTCATATTTAATTGACTCTGTTTAAAGTAGCCCATAAAATGTTTATGAAAATCAGTTGTTATTTCTGTGCAGGAAGTCCTTATTTGTCATTTCATCGTTCAGTAGTCAATAGTCTGCAATGCATCACCAGTGTCAACAATCTGAAAATTATGAAAACATGGGTCAGGGAACCATCTAAAACAAAATGGGGGAGTCTAAACCTTGAATTCATAGCATTTCATCTTTACGAGCTCTCCTCCAGATGCTTGAATTTTGAAAATCATTGATACTGAACTTCCTTCCATCGTGCAAAGATAAGAAACAACTGAAATGCGCTTCCATTAGGATCGCACACCTCCTAATGCAAGAAAACATTTCAAAGGGTGTAAAATTCTTTAATGCAGATCTAGATCCTGTTCAAAATTAAAGGAATTTTATTTCAAATCTAAATAAAGAGAAACAGATTGTGACATGGCATGTTTCACCGTAATGCCTTGCAGATGAAAAAAAAAATGCACATCGTGAAATGCACTTTTCATTAGAATCGCACACCTTCTGATGGAAAGAAGCATTTCAGTGTACAAATTCTAGCAAACCCAGTTAATATCAAGTAACTTATGTTTAGCTCCAACAAGTTTTTAATAAAAACGGTATGAAATACAGATGCTACAATGTGCTATTGTTTCTTTTAATCCTCTTAATTAAAATTTGTGAATAACAATGGAGAAACAGTACGATTCAGGCTGCTGGAAATTTCTGGAAACTGAGCACTGACTTCTAATGTCTGACACTCCCCACCATTAAACTAAGAGGCTAAAGGCTAAGATACTTTCCGTAATGCAGAAGGGAAGAAGCTTCATTCATTCCTCAGGGCTCAGTTGCATTAATTCATCTATGCAGATCAAGACTTTTCAACACTGTTCTTTTCCTGTACGCTGACATCCTGAACGTGTTATTTTTGCTGGTCAGATAAGATGACAATGATCTTGTGAGTCTGAGGAAAGAAAATCAAAGACATTAAACAGTGGATTTTGCTTAAAGTTGACCCTACACATCTCACCAAGATTTCCTTAGGTTTGTTAGTGCAGGAAGAAATTCAGTCTATAATTTCTTAGGAGACATACCTTTCTGCAACATTAAAATTTCAGCCATTATCAATTTTTTTTTTCAAATTCACTAGTTTATTTCCATCCTAACAATGTTACAAACTATGGACACATAGCTTCTATTTGACAGTACATAAGAAGACATGTCTTACTAGAAATTCTGTTCGTTCTGTGCAGGAAAACCTGTGCAGTAAAACCTTGGTTAAGTCCACCATCTATGTGCCCAAGTCAAAGTTGGCAAGGAAATACGAGTGTCAGGATCTGAACATGAATCAGGTAACCATTTAAGAAGTGAAAAGAAAAAGTTTACACCACGTGATACAATCTTCATAAGTTCCCAGCATTTTACCTTTATCAGCACGCCCTCTCCGCTTTCAGAATTAGATGATTAAACCGTTGAAAGTCTGCTCGGAACTGAATTTGCCCGCGATCATGAGAAACAGTGAAATGCATTCCAGTTAGTATCGCACATTATGACCTCGCACTGATAATGCTGTTAAGACATCTAGAAATGTGCCACTAGGGATTTTTTTTCATCTCTGAAATACCAGTGTTTGAAAGATTGTCGATCCACGATCCACCACGTAAGAGGGAGCTGGCAAGATGAGTATACCATATTAATATACGCTAATCTCTCAGTATTATTTTAACCTTGTACCCTTGGCTCCCAAAACCACACTCTTTCGGCAACAGACACCCTTATACTTGACAAGTTCAGTCAAAATAATGAACCCTAGGAACATCATAAATATAGGTATTAGTAGATCTATCCTGTTCCTTACCAGTTCATGAGATGAATCAGGCTCATTCTAGGAGGAAAATTCTTCTCGTTCCAAGTCTGTGTCTCGTCCTCCAGACTAAGATAAAGTCATGCAGTTCTTTGCCAGAATCTGAAACTTGGTAAAAATGGGTTTGAGCAATTTCATAAGGATAAACTCAACTCTGAAATCTCCATGTTTGTTCTGTAACCTCCGCCCCCTCCCCTTCAAAGCCCCCATGAACTGAAGTGCAGGAATATTGCATAACTCACGATATTTACATTTGTCTGTTACTGAAATAAAAATACTAAACAATCTGAAGTTTAGAAATGTACTATGTGACATGTGCTTTTTCATCAGAATCGCGCATTTTCTGATGTAAAGAAATGGTATAAAAGGTACACATTATGCAACCCTGTTCTTTCACGAAGGATTTTAGCATTTCATCTTATATTGCACCAGCACATTTCTTCACCTCTTCGCCCTCTCCACTCCCCTCACACCCCATCCCCCTCCAAAATGGTTAAAAGGATTGCTTTGTCCTTGCATTTAACGGAGGAAACAATTCTGAAATGGACTTCCATTAGAATCGCATACCTGATGCAAAGAGGCATTTCACAGTGTTTAAAATTTGTTATGAAGATCCATGTGAAAACTTAACATCATTTAGACCTAGCCATGAAATTTTTAAAAACTTTTGTCATCTGACAAGCACAATGATTCATTAAATTGCCTTGGAAAAAGGTAAAGCACAGACCACTGTGAAATATACTTTCTACCTGAATCGCGCACCTTCTGCTGCAAAGAAATATTTCAGTGTGCCTTCATCCCAGGAGTATAACTATCCAATAATCTGCAGGATTTTGAGGGGGGAGGGGGAGGAGGGAAATCAGAATGTGAATTTTACCGAATGAAGAAAAATATTGGAAAGATTTATAAGATTTCTTTAAATCCTGCAGCTTGAGAGGCCTATATAACTACTTTGGAATGCTCTTCCCATCAGAATGGCACACGTGATGTAAAGAACATTTGTTGGTGGTCAGCATTTACAACAGCTATTAAACATGTCAAACACAGTATTTATTTATCTCCATTTTTATGCGCCGAAAAAATATTACACAATCCGCAGTCTTAAGATGTATATTTTTAAATGTGTACAGCCAAAAGCATCGAAGGAATTAGGAAGGTGGACATTTTTGGAAACTGAGCATTAAACTTTCCTATCTGACAACCCCCACCATTGAGCTAAGAAAGGTACTCTCCTTAGTCTTAAAGGGGCAGAGTTCTGTTTCATTCCTTAGGGCCGAGTTCTGTTTCATACATTTATTCTTTTACATCAGCATTCAACCTAGCTCTTGGTGACATTGCCCTTGTGAGTCTAGGGTAATGAAAAGAGGGAATGAAAAAAAAATCATAATTTCAATGATTTATGATTATAAACATAATGTTTATATTTAGTTGACTCTGCTAAAAAGAAGCCCTAATAACATGTTTATGAAAATCTTAGATTTAAGCAGAGGAAAAGAAAATACATGATTAAAATTTCTTATATAAGGCATGCATTTCATAACTTCATCGAAATGTTTAGCCATTATCACGTTTAGATCATTTTGCGAGCCCATTTCTTACCAAGAGTTTTGCTCCTGTATTGGACAGGAAGTCCTTATCTGTCATTTAATCGTTTATGTGCCCTGTCAGTCTGCAACGCATCACCGGTGTCATTCTGTAACTTTACCGAAAATACTGGTCAGGCAACCATTTATGAAAATAAAGGTCTAAAACAGTGCATAATTGCAAACGTTTGCATTTCGCTTTTATGAGCGCTCATTGAAGAAAAAAAATATTTGAGCAATATTATTAATGCTAATGTAATAGGTTGACTGCAATGTTTATCGAAAACATTGGACTTATGAGACTGCAATGTTTGTGTTACAATGTTGTAAAGTAAATGAAATAATTATTGTTACAAATTAAAAGTAGCCAACATTCAAATGCTCCAAAGGACAATCAAATAAAATGCACGTATGCACTGTATGAAAAGCATCACAATTATTACTCTTAAATATCGCTACACTAATACCCTTTCAATTATGCAGCTCCTGATGTACAAGAAGTTTTCTAATGTGTCTTTGTTGTCGCCGCCTTTTTTCACCTTGAAATTGTGTACTGCATTCCCTAAATGGAAGATCTGAAACAAATATTAAAAGTTGCATAACTAATTATGCGAATTCTGAATGCACAAAATACGCTACTCTCAGAGGGTTTATGCATACTCTCAGAGGGTTTATGCAATGGAATGTTATGACCTAACACAATGAAGCACTGGAAACAACCCTCTTTGAAATACATGAAAATGGCCCCACATATTCACATGTTACTTAACAGATTGAATACATGGTTCGTTGCAGGCCTGATCATAGTCGGTTATTTTATACAGAAGATACTCCATTACATGAGATGGATTGATCCCGACCCACATTTCTGGATTGAAAGGATTAAAAGTAACTTATCAGAATGCAAATAAAGATTTGACCTACCAGGAGATCTGAGACTTATTAAGCTGGAACTGTTTCTGGCAGTCCATCTATTGATGTCATACCAAAGTCTAAGGAGCGTCTGTCTGAAATTAGAAAAAAACTATTAGATTTTGCACATACGAATTTCCCAACAATGTAGCATCTTAATCATGGAATACCCAGGGAAAGCAGCAGTATGATTTTAGTGTTAAATTTGATACACCACTTTCGTCAGACGTATAAACCAGATAGTGTAGAAGAGTATTTTTACAATTACTGAAGCGCAGCTTGAAACGCTCTTTCTCCAGAATTGTGCGCCTTCTGATGTAAAGAGCATTTCATTCTTTGCAGTTAAAAAGAAAATCTATTAAATTATGCATTAAACATTACATTTACATTTACATTTCTTCACTATGCAGAGATTCCTATCCCGTGTTAGAGACGCTATTTTGAAACAGGTAGCTGCTTTAGGATTGACTTTCAGGGTCGAATATGTAAGACAAAAAGTCCATAAATGGATTTGATTTGTTAATCTCACAATGAAAGCATCATTTCAACAACTTTTGAAGAGAGGGCAAACAAAAAAAAAACTTTAGCTGTATGCATTCGTTTCCTGTCTAGATATCTAAAAACGCTTTAAAATGCTTATTTCATCAGAATTGTGCGCCTTCTGATGCTACAAACATTTTCCAGTGGCCAAAGATAACAGACACTAGACACTGATTCAGTACTTATCTCAATTCTAACAAGGGTCAAAGGTTTGCTGTTGTGGATATAAGCCCTAAATTAGTAGCAGTGTCACAACTCAGGATTTCGTTGTCCAGGAAGAAGTCTGCAACAAAATCATGAAATGCAAGGAAGTTAAAAACAAAAATTCATGCTCGCTTTTCCTANCCAAACCAAATGATTAAACCCAAATTAAATCAACTTAAAGCATCGTACCTGAACTTAATACAAATCCTTGCGGGTAACATGAAATGTACAACTTGTGTGATAATTTTACAGAATGCTGTTTGAGCATTAAAAATATTTCCGGTGGGTCAAAATGATGATCTCGGGATTTAGAACTGCAGGTCAATGAAAGATAATGAGTATCTCTCTTCAACGTATTGAAGGTAAAATATTCCAAACACACCAGAATGAGAAACCTGAGGCCTAGGCATTTTATGTGATTTCTCTCAAAAGCCAGGAAACGAATTGATTTACCATAATATTGGTAATTAATTATTGATCATATGATTTAGTCAATATACGCTAATTTCTGGTGGTTTTCGAGAACAGTACTGTCTCCTTGTTCCATTCTAGAGGTTTTGGTGTACCTTTTGAATTAAAGATATGAATATAGTAAGAAAACATAAATGCTGTTCAAAATGAACAAAAAAATTTAAACTTGAAAATTACGACATGGAAATAGTTTTTGTATCATAATATAGAGTCACTTACTGGCCTAATTTAAAAGGCACCTTTTCACACGATTGTGAGAGCCATCCATAAAAAAATATGCTACTAGGATGTCTCATCAATGACTAAATTAATAGTAATATAAGTCTGCAGAGTATCTGAATTAAATATTGTGAATCCGCAGTTTCCTCCAATAAACACTTTCCTGTGTTGCAATTCTGTAATTCACAACAGATGATCTTGAAAGGATAATAGGAAATCAAGGCAATAGACGTTACATAACTTACATATGGCACCTTATGTATAATGAGTTGTATTATTGTCATTAAAAGGCCCCATGTTCACAGGTAATCACAATCTTTACATATCGAAGAATACTGTAAAAATCTTACAAATGAGCATCAACCTTTCATACAGGACACTGAATCTATTTTTATGGAAATGTTTAAAGATTTATATATAGTTTTGAAAAAATTAGTGTAAGGAAAGCTTTTACTTACCGTGGGCATTTGGATTTGGATCATTCTTGGTCAGCTGTTATAAGTTGTTCTGGTAGCTTATGTAGACTAAAATGCCAATGCCAATGCCAATGCCAATGCCAATGCCAATGCCAATGCCAATGCCATGCCAAGGCGCTGCTGAAAAAAACAAAAAACAACCTGTCATTAGGTACTGCACATTATAATTTTCAACTAATGCATTTTATTTGTGAAATTACCATTGAAAGTGAGGTAATGACTGCAATGTAAAAGCTTGATTCTTTACCTTCACACCGAATTTTTAGATTTAATAAAAAACAAAGTTGTCAAGTATTAACTTGTATCTAACGCTGAAATGCACTTTTCCTCAGAATTGTGCGCCTTCTGATAAAAGAGCATTTCGTTCTCTGCAAAAAAACATTAAAACACCAGATGCGCCCCAATTTCCTGAAACATACACACTGATATAGAGGTTCTTTGAGATTAAGCATGTCTACAGTATATGCAACTTCCTATGTCTTACATGTACTTCCCTCAAGTCCGACCTTGTGTTGATTTCTGTAGCAAGCATGACTATATTTATTTACAGGCTAGGGAAACTAACCCTAAGCCTAACCCTCCTTAGTCGCCTTTTACGACATGCATGGCAGGGAGACAGTAGTCCTATTCTTTGCGTCCCTGTAAAGGGCCCCGGGATCTACACGGGCGATAATTGCCTAATAAAACCAAATCGTGATCAGCGCCTATAAATGGCAGCAGCACTGTATACTCCTCAGGGAGCTGAGAAAGTCAAGAGTGATTAGGTCTGCTGAGGTAACAAGTGTGAAGTCGCAGGAGCGGGCATTGGCGTGGATACGAGACTTATAAACCGCATTATTTATTTATAAATACAATTAAACATTCACTTTGAAATCCTCGTTTCATCATAACTGTGTGCCCTCTGATGTAATGAAAACCTATTCATAATGAAACATCAAAAGGACACTTATCTCTTTTCCTGAGAGATCAATGCAGCTTTCCAATTGTGGCTCATGTCCATTCTAAGCAACCTTGTAGTTCTGCTATTTCAACAGGTGACGAAATCTGGAGAGAAATCGTGAAACGTAGAATTCAAAATTCAGGCGTTCAAGCTGGCAATTTACAAGACAAAGAAATTTGATTTGCGAATCTGTATTACGGGAGTNATGTACTTCCGTCAAGTCCGACCTTGTGTTGATTTCTGTAGCAAGCATGACTATATTTATTTACAGCCTAGGGAAACCAACCCTAAGCCTAACCCTCCTTAGTCGCCTTTTACGACATGCATGGCAGGGAGACAGTAATCCTATTCTTTGCGTCCCTGTAAAGGGCCCCGGGATCTACACGGGCGATAATTGCCTAATAAAACCAAATCGTGATCAGCGTCTATAAATGGCAGCAGCACTGTATACTCCTCAGGGAGCTGAGAAAGTCAGAGTGATAAGGTCTGCTGAGGTAACAAGTGTGAAGTCGCGGGAGCGGGCATTGGCGTGGATACGAGACTTATAAACCGCATTATTTATTTATAAATACAATTAAACATTCACTTGAAATCCTCGTTTCATCATGACTGTGCCCTCTGATGTAATGAAAACCTATTCATAATGTAACACCAAAAGGACACTTATCTCTTTTCCTGAGAGATCAATGCAGCTTTCCAATTGTGGCTCATGTGCATTCTAAACAACCTTGTAGTTCTGCGATTCCAACAGGTGACGAAATCTGGAGAGAAATGGTGAAACGTAGAATTCAAAATTCAGGCGTTCAAGCTGGCAATTTACAAGACAAAAGAAACTTGATTTGCGAGTCTATGTTAAGGGAGTAAACTTGACATATTTACATACCCAAAGTAAAATCATCTCAATAGACTGCAAACTATGTCCCAAGACTGAAACCCATGTCTCTCCCAAGTTTTAAACCTTGCAGTGCAACTTTGAACGCCAGAACTGAATTATAGAGGAAAGAAGATAGCAGTCTGAATAATTCTGACAATTTTAGATTCAAAGTTTTATATGAACAGATTATATAAAGCATGGCTTAAAATTAATATTGGCCTTCATTAATCCAAAATTAAAAATTAAACAGTTAAAACTGTGTTTTCTAATACAGTATATTCAAAAATACGTATTACAAGTCCATTTAAAATGAGGCAGCTTCACCTCTGAAATACTTTCTTCCATCAGAATTGTGCGCCTTCTGAGGGAAAAGAACATTTCTTGGTGTGCCACACGATATATACGGTATTTAAAAAATATGTACCAAAAAAAATCGAAAGTCAAACTTAACCCAGTTTCTTAAAGTCCCATCTCCTACTGTAGATCTACGAAGCCCATTAGCCAAGCTGTGAAGCAGATGTAGACACTAACCACTGACAAACCTGTGATCAAATATGGCAAGTCATTAATTTAGGCCAACAGCTGGTCTGTTTTGTTTGTCCTATCATTCCCAAACCCTACAGCACTGATGTGAATACAAAAATCAGATGCTGTGTCAAAAGTAATCAGTTGTTTCATTGAACCATAAAGACAGAGGTGTTTTTGTTTTTTTCAAGGCCAACAGACCACAAAATTTGTGCTGCATTTTCTCTGAAAAAAAAATATACCAGATAAATGTTCAAAATGTAAGTGAAATATTACTGACCCCATTCTGGTGGCCCTTTGATCGTTGCAGATTTTGAAAGTGCACACTGATCGACCTTTCCTCCAACACCGCAAACTTGATACAACTTCAGGTAAACATCTGAAACAATACAAGAAAAGCTGCCACCTGGTTGTCTGAAAAGCGAGAAATCTTTACATTTACTCATTCATGTAGAAAGTAAGCTTTCGTTTCATTCATGTAGAAAGTAGGCTTTGATTTAACGAGACATTTATAAAGCAGACAGAAATCTGCTTTTGAACTTGAGAAATGAGTTGAAATGATGAAATAGTGGTAACACTTTCCTGTTAGGATATTTAAATTCAGAGCCACACCACGAATTGTACTTTTCCATCAGAATTGTGCGCCTTCCGATGCAAAAGCTTTTCCGAGTGTGTCTCAATGAAAGTTATTACAAGGATAGAAATTTATCACAAAGACAGGACTATTGATCGAAGATAAGTGTCAAAACACAAGTACAGGTGTACACTACTTAACCAAGTTTCGATGAGGCTGGTAGGCTCAATAGATTCAGTCCTGTTTGGTGAATCCAACTGCTATTTTCCTGAGTCCACAACGTGCTGAAACATTGTCCTGAAAATCATTATATTTTTAAAAAAAATGACATCCTACAAATTTGCAATATAAACAGTATAGCTCTTACATCTTACTAAAATGGATCATTTAAGCATGCATATTCTAATGTTGTAGCTCATGGTGTCAGCGAAAATGGTGAAAACTCAAAATCGTCTGTGCTGCGACTCGAGCGAGAGCCTGTTAGTAAGTGATAATCATCGCCATGTACCAGTGAATATTGTACTTATTAGATAGAATTCTTGCAAAGGACGTTCATGACCTTAACTGTATACAGCTCGGCTGAATACACACAAGTACTCAGTTTTTATTTACAGTACATACTTATAAATGACAATAAACCGTAACCTAAAAAACAAAATGGCAAAACAATCAGTGCTTACGCTATGTCTACCAAGCTACACCCCCCCCCCCNGTCCTCGTTGTCGCTTCAGAGAGGAGAGAGAGAGAAAGAGAGAGAGAGAGAGAATAAGATGCGAAGAGGCGTGAGGAGAGGAAACAATGGTCAAGAGAAATTTCAATTCTGTGGATAGCTTGTCCCGTCAGTTATCCCAAAAAGTTGCTACACTGCAGTTATATTTAATGTCTGATTTGAAGAAAATATATTGCTATGACAATTAAATGGGATGGAAGATGGCAAGAAATCAGCTTTATATCATGAACTGACGGGACAAGTTCCATAAAATGGCTTATAGGTAAAGGGGGCGACACGTCCGAGGCTCTGTAACCACACGAATTTTTAAATCTATAGATGGACCCAGACAAGAAGTTAAAACAAGCATGAGACGCACAGACCAACAGACAGTGAATCAAACAGGCTGACCTAGGATTAAAGAGATGCATGTATCCCAACACCCGCAACCCGTGACCAGAGTTCCAGCGTATCTGTCCTTCACAAGCGACAGCCTTTAGGAGACGGAAGAGCTATATGAACCAATCATCAAGCTATACTACCCTTATGGGTGGTACCCTGCCAGCATTTCTCCACCCCCGACCGCATGGGGATCTTGACCACGACAGGTCCGAACCACGTCCAGAGCAGTCTCTGACTGATCTTGCACATTTATGTGCGATACAGTGTTGATCACAGGTGTCCAGGTGAGAGTGGTTGGGTGAGCAGTTGGGGGAAGAAATTGGGGGAAGAAATTGCTCATCTCTTTATTAAATATTGTCATATTACAGATTACAACTGATGAAGAGTTATATGAGACTCGTACCCCCTAAGACAACCAACAGCGACTAAATCTTCAACGCAGTCCTTTAAAATTCTTCGGCGATTCAATCAAAGTTTACTGATCTCAGTCTTACAATATCCCTTCTTAAGATGCAGAAGATCAAGAAATCAAGAGGGATTAGCGAATCAACGCCATGATTTCCTCCTTTATGTGAAAGCAATACTGAGCAAGTCAGGGAATGAGGGGAAAATGAAACAAGTTACTATGACGCCTTGATCCAA
>JAWQUT010001033.1:60101-87645 GCA_033807755.1 Ellobium chinense | reverse complement strand
CAGCAAATATATCTAGTCTATTGATTGAACATTCAGGTAACTTGTGATAAATGGATTCATTGGATCAAAACAGATTGAAAATATTTCTGTTCACATTCATTTCCGCTGATGCATCATTAGCTGGTTGTTCTTCTCTTTGTGTTTCTCCAGCCGGCTGTTCATCTAGATTTAGATCAACATTCAAATCAGTTTCCGATCCATTAAACACTGAATACAGGAGACTCCCCACTTCTGACAATAAGCCAGTTGGAGTAACTTGATACATATGTGACTCTTCTTCAGACAATAATTGTGGTATTTCTTCCACTTCCTTGCTCTCTGGCATTCCGTCAGTTCCTGATGCCAATATTTCCTTTTTTAGCATACCCTCTTTTGCCTTTTGTATAAAGACATTTTGTTCCACTTCTTCAAGCTCATCTTCCTCTGTTTCTTTTATACACTCCAAGACTTCTTCATAATCATCCTCATAGTCGTAAACCACACTCCCCTCCACATTTGTGTCATCATCTGAGTCCAAATTTCCTTTTGCCTTACGCTTTCTCTTACCAGCTTTTTGTCGTTTTGAGTCCTCCCTTTCAGCTCTTCGTTTGAGCTTGTTTGCTTCTTTCTCATCTCTTTTTCTTGCTATTGCTTTTTGTCTTTTCCTCCCTGATCCTTTTCTTTTCCTCCTGCTGTCTTTCTTTTTCTTCCTTTTTCCGCTGGATTTGTATTTTATTCTCTTTTCGTAGTATTTCTTTTTTCTTTTCTAATTCTTTCTTTTCCAGTCTTTCGATGAAACATTTTCCACTGATATAGGAAGGCATCTGGTCCATCTTTTTCTTCTTCTTTCCTTTTCTATGTTGTATAAATGGCAAGGCCAAAGGAACCTCATTCTGTTTTTCAAGTAGCTGCTCAGAGGTTTGACAATTCTGTTGCTTTCCTTCCAAGTGTGCCTGGCCTGCATTCATTTGTGTACGGGCTTCAGAATAGTAATTTTTCCATAAGGCAAAAAGGGTCTTCCTGGACGTCTTATTCTTCTTCAAAACGTCTCATATGGAGTCCGCAACTGGCCTCTCCCACCTGCGCTGTGATCATCACAAGTTTTCTAAGAACAACATTTTGTTGTGAAAACGATGATGCCTGATCGCTAGCTAATGCTTGTGTCACTGTCATTGTGGTCATTGAAGAAGTTTGGTCTGCACATGTTGATTCATTTTGATTTTTGTCACAAGTTTGCATACAATCACTGTCATTTTGTGGGGAAGATTGTGTATTGTCATTTTGACTGGTAGCATTTTCCTCAAGAGAAGCAGATGTGTCAGCCAATGATTCTGATGATGTTAGTCTTGTTTTATCAATGGCATAGAAGTCCAGTGGGAATAGTCCTGCTTTTCTGAAGGCATTTTGCATCATTGTCACATTTCCTCTGCTTTCATCATACACTTTTTTTTTAAAAAATCCTGCAAATAATGTTCGTTTTGTGACTACATCTGTAAGGCTGTAAGGCTGCACTTCCTAATGGCTTCTTTCCATTTGGCTTTGATCACTGAGAAGAAGCCGACATCTAGCGGTTGTACCACGTGGGGTGGTAAACAATATAAGATGATCTTCTGTTCAGAGCATATCTGAGAAGCCATCATGGACTGATGTGAGGAGTGTCCATCGACAAACGCCAGTATTGGTTGTTTTTTTTTTAGAAATTTTAAAATTTTGATTTTGTTTTTCTGGCACCGACATTCAGTGATGAAAAATAGAAGCCCACAGAATGAATAGATCAACATAACTAGATCTATACCTCATCATCGCAGCAAAACTTTAAAGTGACCGCAAGAGGAACCCTTCTCTTTTTTTATGGGACTTCAAGCGGCCACCCCTGATCGCAAGAATGTCCCTTGCATTAGAAAGGGAACCTTTTGCGGCCACTCCTGATCGCATATAATCCCTTCATGTGAACAATGGGGATTTTGTTGCGGCCACCCCTAAAACCGGCATGTTTTCGTATCAGATAGGCTGAATTCAGCATGCCTAGATCAATTTAACCTGTTTGCAATGTATTGGAACCAATAAACACCCAGATTTTGACAAATTTCACAAAATATGGACAATACTATTTAGTAGGTAAATTTTCGAAAAGCGATCTTTTTCACAGTAAAATTTTCAAAACCATGTGATGTCATCCATTTTCAGCCGATTGCAGCCATTTTTGTTTTGATCATGTGAGAAAACACATGGTAGTGCTTGAACTTGTTTCAAGCTTCAAAAAAGCAAGGAGCCGGAAATTATGGTGACGAGATGAAAAGTGGCCGCATGATCTGACCGGCCGCATATAGTGCCTCTACTCTATCTGCTTTACAGCCTTAAAAACTCACATTTTTTTTCATTCATGTTTCCTCCACACAAGCGCTTTAAAAGAAAAAGGCAGCTGAAAAGTCTTTCATTCAGCGTGGCGCTGGGTGTAATATCAAAAAATGGAGGCAAGGTGGCATTCACTATGCGATGAGGTTCTCCACGTGTGAAAACTTTTACCTGGTGCTGAATTTTAAGCCTACTCGGAATTTTGTTAAAGTCTATGAACACCTACCCGACTTTAATTGCAGTTTACATTTTAACATTAGAAAAAGGAGGGTAAATATTTCAAAAGAACAACATCTGTCTGACCACTGTTTGAGTCATTATTAATATATGCTTAGCCTGTGTATGGTCGTCTGTGCCTTTTAGTTTTCCTGTATGGTTTAGTCAGCTTTCATTGGCCTATGATTTTGACAAAACAAAATTATCATTTGCTTGAGGAGCACTTCCAGATAATTGAGATACTGCACAGCAAGACAGGGTTTGACTAGCAGATAACCATTGTCTCAGGCAATGTTCTCTGCATTTAGAGGCGGTGTCCGTTGCATCACTAGTTATAAATCAATCAGCGGGTCAAGAGCCAACAAAAAAGCAGGCATATCAACATGAAAATTATACTGACACCCTTATGTTGGTTACAGATGACCAGGGTTAGGCTGAACTCTGTTCATATGAACTAAGTTCCGGAACTTAGTTCCAGTTTCATGAACGGAGCAAATGGAGTTCCCTTCTTTCATTGAGAACACGATCGTGAACGAAGTTAGTGATTTTCTGCGAACAGATCAGACATTTGTTCTAGGTCCGTTCAAATTCTGTTCATACATCAGCGATCAGATTTTTTTTCTTTCATTTTGTCGGCAAGCACTGCACTCGTTGCACTGCCTTCAACCGCTACGTTTGGGCTGTCAATTTTAATCGTCATTCTTCGAATCAGAAAGATTAGTTTGTCGCTCCTGCCCTTTTATGGCCTCAGGTAAATAAAGCCGTCGAGACAAACCTGTGGTTGCCGTCCACCTTACACAACAAGGGCTGAATTGGCCGCTCGCGCGCCCACAGGGTTTTGAAGACGGGGACGTTACGGGCGAGTAGACACTGGTTGGGAAACTCGCGTATTTGGTATCGTTTTCTTTGTTTCGGCCTACTTCCGATACATGTTTTTGAAGACAACATCCTGGGCTTCAAAATGACGGTCTAAACAAGTCGATCGGACTAGTGGTTCCTGAGACAATTTCGATTGAATATTGGGTAAGTTTGAGTTGTGACTGCACATGGTGGTATGATCATATTTTCTCAGATCTTTCCATTTATGTTTATTAGCCTTTCATGCTTCATATTTGCCTAAACTCATTTGCATGCAACTTCTCCACGCCAAGCTATTGAATGCCCAAAATGACAGGGGTAACCGCCATTTACGCAATATTGGGCTTCCCGGGCCGGCCGCTTGACTAGCTCCCTTGGCCTCATTGTGGAGAGGCTAGGATCGGGATTTCATTTAATAAAAAGTTCAGAATGCCTTTTGAATCACTGAAACTTAGTTTTATGAACACATTTTAATATCTTTTTGTCATGTCAAGGGGTTACATGTATTAATGAATTAGATCTAGATCTGGATCCAAGCCATTATTAAATGGACCACTCGCAAGCAATGAGCACTCATAATTGTTGACACTGGAAACTAGGCCTGGATGTCTAGGCTATGAATACTGTCTTAATCTTAGTGTATTTTTGTTTTGGTATGTAATTATTGATTGTATTTATATTCAAGGAATTCAACTATGAATGTTATGGGCTAAAAATTACCCTGGACCTCTTCTTCCTCCTCTTCACACCTAATTTTTCAAACATCACCTACTTCCCGAATAAGTTTGTTTTTTGTACTTCTGTCTAATAATGACATGGGTAAAGGTTATACTTCCCCTACCCTTTCCTCCTTTTTTAGGGCTTGTTTATCCCTCTCAAGTAATTATTTCTGAATTTTTGCATTTCAGATCTACCTTATGAAGACTGACGCATTTTTATATCATGAAGACTGCTAAAGATGTGAGAGATTTTATTGCTGCCACTGCCAGAAATAGATCAAAATGTACAAATGCCACAGCCCTTCATTTGATTTTAGACAATTTGTCTTAGAAGAAGAGCAAGAAAAAACCATTCCAGTCAGTGGAATTGCGAATTCAATAATAGCTGAATTCTCCAATGAAGTGGAAACTGTGTCGCTATCAAAGATCTAGATCTAGATTTTTGTGCTTTAGGAGTGTATATCATCATGTTAAAGGTCTTAAAAGTGTTTTGAACATAATTAAAACAAATGTGCTTAATACGACGAACATTTTGATGTATGATTTATTTTATTAAAATTGGTCAAGTAAAAACACGACGTTTTTAGGACGGATGATTACTTGACGGTCACGAAATTCCTGCCATAAAACAGTGTTATTTTTACCCCAAAATTAATTACTTAAAAAACTCATAACTTTTCAACCAAAAGAGATATCTCTGAAATTCAAAGTGTTTAGTGATCAGAAACACATACTGCTTTTATTCAGCATATTTGTAATGACATATGAGATGTTTGAAATTTTCAGTAAAGTGGTGAATGCTTGAACTAGGGACTTTTTAAGTTTTAAATTCAGATTCAGCATGGTCAAATTAGAAGAAAAATGTGGATTTGTTTTTTGTTTTGTGTACGGTTGCCATGGCAACGCCGCCATATTGGATTTCGTGTGTTGAAAATGAGCTATTTTCAAAAGCCTAAGGCTCCTAGAGTTTTGAATGTGATCATTTCAAATTTTGTACACTTACAAAATAGCTCTATAAAAATAATAAAATGCATTTGTTTTTTGTTTATTTATCATAAAATGTCAGTAAAAAATTTTTGAAATATGTGTGTTGACGGATGTGTATTTTTCTCAATTTTCCACCAGATAATCGACTTTTTTTCAAAAACGTGAATTAAATCTAAAAAAAAGGATGCATTTTATTAAAACACATTCTATGGGGTAGATATATTCCAAATTTGAAGTCAGTCGGTTCAGAAATAAAAAAGCCTTAGGGAAAAAAGTGGAGAAAAACAACATTTTGAGAAAAACGCATCTGAAGTTTTGATAGCGCTTTTATACAAGGCTAAGATGACCATCTAGAGATGCCCTTTCATGGCATAAAACGGATGTTTCTGGCCTCAAAGGTTATTTTTCTCATAGCAGACAAGGTCAAAGTGTCTAAAAATACCAAAAACCAAATTTCGATATTTTAACCCCTAGACCCATTTTTCAGAAGGCGCACCCCCCCTTAACCATTAATAGCACGGCTGCAATTGTAATTGCAACAATTTAAGCCATAATCAAAGTTTACTGTAATACAGAATCATACATTGGTAGTTGTCAAGGATTCTTAAAAAATACCCGTTTAACATTATCAACCAGAACCACGCAACAGAATATGTCATGTATTACGAGTAATAAATGCCAGGATTTATTTTGATCGAGACTCTTGTCCAAAATTGTGACTTACGCCTGCCTTAAAATCTCGAATACATAGCCTCGAATTTTTTTGTTGGTTCCGTGCAACTCGAAATTGTAAGATTGTATGTGCACATGTAATTCCTCCAGTTTCTCTCTACTTGCAATGAATTCTGGGGGGAGAAGGAGCTCCAAATTTTCTGTTTTATGACACACGCTGCACTTATATACAGAGTTATTATTCGCAGGTGGCAGTTAAAATTAACTTCTGCACCTGTGCTAGTGAATCTGGATTTTTTTGTCTATTAAGAAAAGTATGAAAGGTATCGTGTTCTTCATTACTAAGTAACAGAAATTTTCCATTGAAAACACTCACACACAAAGTTACATTCATTAAATGTCATAATTCTCGTTTCCCGTCATGAAATCAGCTGTCTCGGCAATACATGCTATTTTCAGTCGCAAAAGTGAACGGAACAGAAAAAAGATCACGGCGCCGAATTTTGCCCGAAAATTGCTATTTTAGTTGCTAGCCGCCGAGGGTCATAGATCAGCGTACAGGGGAACTCTGGAGGCCCTGACAGCATTCTGGGCATCGTTATCACCTGCGCTCAGTACCGTAACTAATTAATGTGACCTCAGAATGCGGTGGTTTTGGAACAGCAATAATTGTTAAACTATGGGTCAAAATCTAATTGTAATTATGGCAATGCAAAATGCTACATTTCTTTTTCACATAAGTTAAAATCTGACATATGCAAGTCTTCTAGTTTGTAATTTACGACTTGTTTGAAACAGCTCCCATCTTCACCAATTTTTGTAACAAATCACTGTACATTTCAACCGATAAATGAATTTTAACACGACTGATTGCACTGGTTTTCATATGAGTGAATAGAAGAATCTTTAACCATCTTTGTGCCAAAAACTCGCGGCTCGTTGCAGTTGCCGTTCTAATTATACCTTTGATAACATGTTTTCCATAACCTTCGGCGATGAACAGTGACTTATTCCACTTTTCATTTGAGGGGCCAAAAAAGTTTAGAATCATTCATTAACGACTCATACTGCAGTTGGTTGCTCAACAACCAATCTTTGCCAGACATTTGTGGAAGGAGAGCGGAGGAGGGAGTTACATCCAGGATTTTAAAAATTGTGTTAGTATAGAGTATTATGAATCGTGACTCTTCAGACTGGGACAAATGTGGCTGTGCTGTGGAACTGTCCTGCGCGCTCACAAAATCTCCTGCAAGTCCACTCATGCTGATGCTTCACAAACCAGTTGTATAAAAACAGACATGTTGAGCTCACATGAGAGAAACAGCGAGAGAGAATAGAGAGACAGAGAGTGAGAGACAGAAAAACAGAGAAACCGACAGTACTCGCACGCATGAAGAGGGAAAGAGAGGAATAATTTGTAAGGTGCACACATATCCCCACCCCACCCCCTTCCCCCTTTTTCCCCACCAAAAAAAAAACAAAAACCAGCCCATACTGTGCCAGTGAAGGACAAAGCACCTGCACATCACCACAGCTCTGTCAGTCTAATGTAGGCCTATTTAGATCTTGGTCACTGCAATAAAACGACTCGCTCATCTCAACTGATTCACGCGCAACCTTTCATTAAACCGACACCCCTTCTACATGGTATACAATGGACTTGTGGCCTCATGTTATTATCCGTAGTGAATGAAACAGGGGATTCAATGTTCAAACAATCTGCTATTAATAGAAAGTCCTAGGTACAGCCCTCATGTGAATCGTCCTTCTCTGACATTTTTCTTTCACCCGTGATAACTAAGTGTTTAACATACTACTACATGTATCTAAACTTGCTATCTGATAGTTACACAGTTTAAACAGATTCATTTCGACAAGTCTTTGTTGCGTTGCCGAGCTCATGAAACAATAAAGTCGGGGATAAATACGTGGAAAAAAAAAATGAACAGTATTTCAATAAGATCATTGGTCTCGCAGACAGTAGTAGCTATTCAATGAATCTAACTAAAGTCAATAAAATGAAAGCAGAAAGGAGTGTCATAGGAATTGTATAGGATTCGCTATGCATAGTACGCCTAACGCTAATGTTCATTGTCGCGTGTCTTTCTGATGTTGTAAGTGTACAAATCTATGCTAAGTTGATTTCCTGGTCTGTCTTTATAGTGAGGGGTAGATGATCATCAAAAATCTAATGACTAGGCCAGTGAGTGACTCAGCCTCCGATAGATAACTGACCTCAGTGACCTTGACCTCATAAGGCAGTCGTGGGCATGTGTGATAAGCAACTATAGTAGCGCCTTTTCGATACCATGAGATCGGAACTAAGTTCCTCAGACGTGAACGGAATTTGATCATCTCAGCTGAACGGGGAACAGAATGCAGTTCGCCATTTTGGTACTCAATGGGAATGGAACTGAGTTCCCCATTTTTCGTGAACGTGCCCAACCCTGCAGATGACCATGGGAGAATTCTCTAGAATACCTGTGAAACTTTTTGTAGTTTAGAAAGGAGGAACCAGTCTTCATGATTAAAGAGAAGAATGAGATGAATCCTAGTATGGTTTGGAAGGGCACAATTCCAAGGATGGGGAGGGGGGTGTAGAGAGAGAGTGTGTGTGTGAAAGAGAGAGAGAGAGAGAGAGAGAGAGAGAGAGAGAGAGAGAGAGAGAGAGAGATGCTAGTCAAAATGTCACCTGAGTCACAGTTCATTGCCTATCATCTCGCTCTTTTCCCCTTTTAACTAAAGCTGTCAGTTTGGCCAATTGCGTAGGTTCTTCTTCTTCTTTTTCTCTCTCTCTCTCTTTCCATCCCAACTATATTATGACGTTCCTGCTTCACCCCTGAAATTGAGCCCATACCCTCCCTCCGCCTCCCTCATCTTGTCCCTGCTGTTACGCTCAACATGGCATGTCCATGCTATGGTCCATCCCAATCTTCTCATTGATGGTGAAGACCAGTTCGTTCTTTTCAAGTCACGAAAGGTTTCACAAGTATTTATCAAAATATTTCCATGGTCATCTCTGACCAACATAAGGATGTCAAACTGATTTTCACATCAATATGCCAGCTTTGTGACTGGCTCTTCAGAGTATGTTGAGTGATCTAGGGCCAGTGATGCAACTGGCACTACCCCTAAGTGAAGAAAACATTGCCTGAAACAAAAGTGAGATGTCAATCCAATTCTATCCTGCTGTGCGGTGTCTTAATTTTCTGAATGTGCTCCTCAGGCAAATGATAATTTTATACTGCCAGAATTGTAGGCCAATGACAATATGCTAGTCAATGTTGGAGGAAAAAGGTACTATAGACAGCATTTTGTTTTGGGGATTGACTAAAAACATCATGAAGTTGATATTAGCAGGGAAAGTTAGCTTTACTGTAGCAGATTTTGACGGCAACCTTATAACCTATACATGTAACTGGAACATTAGATAAAAATAATTACAGTAATCTCCAAAAAGATATGTACTGCAGTCTCTGGGGCAGCTGTTCTACAGTCTGTGAGATCACTCTGTTGATATACTGTCCTGTAGGCCACACTGTTGATGTGTTATTCTGTAGTCCCTGAGGCCACACTGTTGATGTGCTACCCTATAGTTTCTGAGGCCACACTGTTGATGTGCTGTTCTGTAGTTTCTGAGGCCACAATGTAGATATGCTATTCTGTAGTCTCTGAGCCCACACCACTGCTACAGTGCTCTTCTGTATGACCCACTGGACGTTCAGGGGGAAACATATTTTCATTTTTGTTCTCATATGAAGCTGTGGAAACATGAAAAAGATTTATAAAGTCCCCTCCTTACCATTACAAAGAAGATCATAAATATGTGAACATATATTCAAATAGTGGTTATGATAGTGGTCCAACTATTGATCACCTTCCTTTAAGCGGACTCGACTCTACCATGATTACGGGAATGAATCAAAAGCACAATTTCTCAAAGAAAACTACTGCTATTCATTCATTCATTCATTCATTCATTCATTCTCCGTCTCTCTCGAGTGTAGGAGGTCCTGCACCTTTTTTCAACCCAAGATCTTACAGATTCTAAACCTGCTGTTGATGCCTTCGGCCCTGCACTTTGCTGCCTATCAATGCATTTGATCTTTATGATTTTTTTTTCTTTTTTTGTTGTCAATCGTCAATAACATTCACATACACCATTCAATATCAACGTCTCTTAGATACTTGTGTGAAATTTGGATTGAGATAATGTTTTATTAACGTCACCACTTACACAAAAAGAAACATCATACTTAGCACTTGGGAGCGCAATTCTGCACACCAAATATACAGAATCAAAGAGGGCAGCGACTATCGCCGTGATGTATGATAGATAGTGTACAATGACAGTGACAGAGAAGTGAATCCTCTTGACTTTTAATCTGCGACAACCTCTTCAGCATAACATTATGATATTATGCCAATCTCTCTCTTCTTCCCGCCTCTCTCTCTCTCTCTCTCTCTCTTTCTCTCACTCACCCATTTCTACATCATCCACACTACACTCCCTCACTCTCTCTCTCTCTCACTCACTCACTCTCTCTCTCTTTCACATTCTCTCTCTCTCTCACACACACACACTCTCTCTCTCTCTCATTCATTTACTCACACGCACATGTGTACACATATTCACAAGCACCAATGCATGTTAATCCTACTAACAACTAACTCACGAATGAACAAGCATAGGTGAAAATATAAGTGAATTCCCTCCCAACTGAAACAAACAAAAAAATTAATTAAAAGGTTTTTTTTTTCAAAGTCGAAATAGGTCAAACATTCGATGCAGCTGTAATCTTCACACTCCAGGCTCTGGTTCTCTCCCGCTGTGAAAAGAGAGTTCAGCTCCTCCTTGTACATTGCAACCTTGAAAATCAGGGATCTCACATATAAGACAAATGAAAAGGGCAAATCAGAATAGGATTATTCAGAGGGCTTTAGATGCACTCATTCAATTCAGCCATTTACATAAATTTACATGTGATTTCAATTGGTAGACGATCTGCACGAGGCAGTATTCATGTATTGTCCGCTTTGACTTCTAATGTATTCAGTACGGTAAAAAGGAATTCAGTGCAGCCCTTTTCATCTGTATGAGCAGACATGCTTTCCCACGAAAAAGACTACATTCCTGATTTTTTTAGCTAGAGCATGGATTTAAACAGAGGGTGTTGACAATAATTCTGAATAGACTGAAAATTCTTTCAGACTGAGAGCAAGTCAATAGAGCTCCTCAGTGAAAGCTACATCCACCTAGGCAGTTTATTACCCTTTGGCTACGCCACACTTGGGTCATGACGGCCTAAGGTCATTTTGACATCAGTGTCATCAGAGAAGATCTAGTCTATTCTGCGTGCATGTTACTATTGTTACTGTGCAAATGGAGTCAAGTTTAGAGAGAGAGGCGAGAAATCTCCAACCTTTCTATGGATGCTATGCTGAAATCTAAAATAACCTTCTTAGTTAAAATGTGGTGGGATTTTTTTATAAATTCAAATGTGAGACTTAGGCACTAAGAATCAAGAAAAACTTTTTTGATTTGGGTCATATAAACTTGTTATTTTTTTTTTCAGTCTTTGATCGTATTACCAGGACCTTAGAGTCCATTACTATAATCTATGAATCTGAGTTTACCAATATATTATTCTACATATCTAATATAATTTGACTACTCCTTAACCCTTTCGCCGATCTATCGCTGGTATACCGGCAACATCCATTTTGTGCAAAATCGCAAATTTTTAAAAAATGAATGCTCCCTAAATTGACCTATTGTTGGTTTCTACGCAAAGAAGAGTGACTTCCTAATCAAAACAAGGGAGAGGCTTGTTGTTAGTCTGTGTGTGATTTTAACGAATTTTTTTTTTTTGCTTGAGCTGAGGTCTAAACATGTCTAGCTCGGAATTTGATGCAGAAGGTGGCTCTGAAAGTGACATGTAGTGGGGATCTTATCAACAAGATCAGGAAGATAGCTCAGACAATGATGTTGAGATGTCTCTAATGTTGTTTACGACAGTTTTAGTAGTGACAGTGATGAGGATAGTTGGTCCAGGGATGATTCCCAGGGCTGTATGTGGAAGAAAAAAATATCGCAACATCCAAATCCGATGCCAGCTTTCCGTGTTCAAGGTGCAGGCCCTCAAAATCCCTTCCCAAATGGTTCAAACCTAGATTACTTCCAGAAATTCTTTTCTGATGAATATTTACAGACTCTAATAAACTTATGTGATGAGTATGGGAGCATAACAGTGGGCAATGGCAAGAAATGGGGCTTTTAATGAAGCCGGCCTACAATTTTTGCAAGATTTTGGTGCATTTTATGACCTACAAGACCTGGCCTTGCCTGACCCTTGGAGTACTAGATGATGGATTATTAGCAACTGAAGTATCAAACATTGGTTATAAGACATGTACACAATGTAAAACAGCCACAAAATAAAGACAAAATCAAGGTAAACAATTTTTGTCTTTTTTTTTTAGGTTATCATTATCAATTTTTCTCAAATTTCCCAGATTTTAAATTAACCAAAAAATACATTTTACATAAAAAAAATGTCAAAATCCTAGATTTTAAACAAGATCATGCAATTTCCTTTCAGAAAATGTCTGGTTTTGTATGATTATCTCAAGAAATAACAGTTATGATAGTTTTCTCAAAATCACCTAATATTTTCCAAACATTCCTCAGGGGACTGAAGTTTACCGGGTAACTGNCAGGTGAAAGGGTTAATATTTTATAAAATGTTCAAACATCAACTTCATACTGCTGTATATCAAGCATTGGCAGCGACTTTGTCAACGTTAGCTAATCTAATAATCGAAAATCCAACACATAGTCTCACAGGTTCAGCTAAAAAGTGGCCAATAATCTGAGAAAAGAATATACTGTAATAGTATTAACACCTATGCCAACAGTATGCCATTTTTTCTTTCCCTCTTTCTTCATGTGCAAGACCCTTTCCATGGAAGCTTTACTAAGTTTTTTTCTTGCTTTTTTTTTTTTTGCCGGAGACCAAAGGCAGGTTGTCAAGATGGTACTGCAAACATTTGGACATTACAGAGCTCATGACGAATAGAACAATTTAATTTACATGTACTGCGTTGAAGTCTAAAACCGCTAATCTTCTCACTGCCTCTTTCAGATGGAGCAAGAGGAAGGTGATTTTAAAACCTCGATTTTTGTTTTTTTAATGGAAAGTGTTTCATGCCTCAGCACCAAACTAAATAGAAGACCTGTTATGGCTGTCATTGCTGCGTGAAAATCCCGACTTTCAGGTTGCATTTTCTCGAAAGCGCTTGAGCTAAGGAAACGTGTATCAGGCTGAACATTTGTGAACAAATAATGTGGACATTTTAAGCTGTAAATCAGACAGCTACCGGCATCTCGTCTGTCACGTGGACCAGACAAGTACCTTCGTAAGTGATCAAGTCAAACACTGGACATTTAGCGTCATCAGAAGGATGGTCGGGCACTGCAGTCTAAGGGACTAACAGCCCGGCGCCAGATACCAGGCTAGCAGATAAAGAAGCAGTCGATAAAAGAATACAAAATGCGTGTTCAGTTGCTTATCTATGTAAAAGATATTCAGCACATATAGTCTTTCAAAGTGGTGAAGATACAGTCTAAACAAAGCATAATCGGACAAGTAGTTATCGCCCATCCATCTTGCCATTTCTCAATCCACCTCAAAGAGATTGAGAGAGAGACTGCGGTAGACAAATAACCTCACGCAAGGTTACACCGATATGAGCAACAGCTGTAGTCGACACAGAGTTCTATTATTGGCTAGAGGGCTTACTTCCTCTTACGCGAGGCCGGCTCAGCGTGCCACACAGAGCAGCCATAATGGCCGACATTTAGGAGCAGTCCGCCTCTCTCACTTGCGTTTCACTGTTATGATACAATGGACCGTTGGGGTATTAAAAGGGGTTACCGTAATGGGAGGACTGTGTATGTGATGAAAAACAAAGGGATCAGGGTCAAAATAAATAATTAGATGAAATTAAATAAATAAATTAAATAAATAAATAAATTTCACCTGGACACTCTGGGGTCAGAGGGAACGAACTAGCAGACAGACTGGCTGGGAATGCCAGGATCTCTGGCCAGATCAAACACGACAAAGAGGACATTTTGAAAGATCTGATGAGGAAGTTGACGGAGGATGATGAGAGGGAATGGGAAGATTACCACCACCTGCAACGGATGACAGTGATGGGAATAAAGAAAGGGGGAGGCAGACACTGCAAACTGTCTGGAAGGGAGCGAAAGGCCCGCAATCAAATAACTGTGGGAACTATCAGTAGATGGACTCTTCGCTGGATCCTGGATCGGGGAACGGAGCACCTATGGGGTTGCCCGGAGTGCAGTGATGTTGCAAACCCTGAACAATGAAAATAAATAAATAAATTAATAAAATAAAATAAAATAAATTGATAAAAACTGATAAATAAAATAAATAAATAAATGTAACATAGAAAGTTAGCATGAGAGAAGAGAGCAAAATAAACATTACGCATGTGATACAAAAAATAAAGAGCGTTTTTAGCTATTTATCAAGGATTCTTACCTTTAGATGACATCAGGTCCAGATCATTGCTACATTATAACTCATCACATGGCTCATCACCTGGATTGAGGTGGCAGTTTCATCAGTTACTCAGTGACATTACTGATAGACATTGATGATAAAATTAAGAAACACATGACCTTTAGATCAATTGATCATTCATTCATTTCTGGCACTACATCTGATCTTTGCCTGTCCTTGTAAACAGTAGCTAGGGCCTGGACTGAGCCAGTTACTATTAAACCAAACTATTAAAACAGTAGATTAATGAACTATAAAAATGCTACCGCACAATTATCATACTATTTCTTCGAAGGCAAAGCTTGTTTAACAGTTGACAGATGATGAATAAGAATGCTAATATATCTGTGTATAAATGGTAACAAAATTTTCACCAGTGAAAAAAAAGTAAGAATTATACTGTTTATTATTCATATCCATAGTTAAATAACAATAATTCCAGGGTCTAAAGTTAAGAATAAGATTTTGAAATCAAGAGGAGCAATGGAGCCACGTGTTGTGAAAAGGCTGCAAATTAATAAAGCTACAGAGACAATAATACACTCTATTAATTTATATAATATGATTATAATTATATTCATTTATTCATTTTAATTATTTATCATGTTCTTAATAAAAGAAAGCCAATACAGCTTAAATGGGTGAACTTGAGTAAATACGAAATGAAAAGGCAGGACTAGAGGTTATATTATGCCATGGAACTTCGTTCATGTGGAGGGGACAGTGGCTCATAACAAAAAAACAATAAACATCTCAAATGAAAACAATGCATTAATGCGAGGAACTGAAGACAATGGCCGAAAGCATATAAACAAAGGCTCTCTTCAGCGTTTGTCCACAAATCCTGGAACTAGCATACGGTCGGGTAAGCCCTCTAGCCAATAACAGAACTCTGTGAGTAGACAATGGAACCAGGTGGGAAGAAGTTACGGCTTCACACACTCAGAGCAATGTCGAAGTTTGACTGGCGACAACTGGTGCCACCCACTCGGATCGCTTTCTTTTCACTTGTTCCGCTACAAATTAATGTGAAGTTGTGAACTGAGCTGAAATGTAGTTAGAAACTTATAGATCAGATGAAGTTCAGATCAAAGACTAAAGAGTCAAAATAATTAAAGCTCAGATCAAGATCAGTTCATCTAAATTAGCTATCTAGCTCAGATCAAGATCACGTGAACTAAGCTAAGTTCACGATCTGAGTTCATAAGATCTCAGATTTGCCCAGCCCTGCATTTGACGACGTCTTCCCAGTTGATACGAACTGCCATAGCCTTGTGTGATATTAACAAATTTAAATCATAATTCACAGTAAACCTCGCTGACTGCATTCACTCTAAACTCAACTTGAACACAGACTACTCAAACTCACTCATCCTTACTTTCTGAATTCAACCCTCATTAGTATCTGTGCTCTTTCATGATTTAAGAATGTGTAGTACTTTGTGTGAAGCAGGCAAAAGCTCTGTAAAACATGACACTGACATGGCCTGCTGACCATTGACAGCAGTGTGTGCGAAATGTGAGGCAAGACCGTAAGCTCATATGAACAAGTCAGATGTGATCAGGTGCTCCGAAATTTTAACTAAAATCACAAAATGATGGAATGAAGAGAAAGAGAAGTCAGCGGCACAAACTTTGTAAATTAATAAATTAAATCTTGCAGTTTCAATGAGCTACTGATATTCAGCCTATTCTAATGAATTTCAGGCAGTTTTAAATACTGTGGTTTTGGAGTTACAGTAAATCCCGCTTATGGGAGATGAATGCCTGGGGAACGGAATATTTGCTATTTGAATGTATACATGTGAGCGGGACAGCAACCTGCTTAAGATCTGGCCAGATGTGGAGCGAGAAGTGTGATGAGTAATGATTATCCTTAACTTGAATAAAACGCACAAACTATGTTAGAAATCACTTTATAATGGATAGTCCGCCTAAGCGGGAAGTTCGCTTAAGAGGGACAATTAGTCGGGAACGGAGCCGCCCCGCTTAAGCGGGTTCCACTGTGCTTGCATTTGAAAGTAGCATACCACCTCCCCGGTTCATTCTTATAATATTGATAAACCCAATCTTACATTATTTTCTCACCTGGTTCCAACCTCCTGGATAAGGCAGGTGACAAGACGAAGCCTTTCGTGGATGCCGAGGGGGCTTCTTCACCCTCACAGATTTCCAAGCCCCACTGGCCCTTCGATGCAGTTTGTAAATCAAAAATGTTTGAAGATTTCACTGTCGACTGATAGCAAAAAAACAAAAAAAAATTGCTATCTGTTGTGTTCATTTTAACGGATACAAGAATTGTATGTAGTGTAAACAAAATCTATGCATCCATTCAGAGTGAGAGACACTGTGACCAGAATGTGTCTGTCTAATACATTTTCATGTTCTTTTTACCTCAGTATAGATTCACAGATGCACTTTACCTAAGCCCATATGCAGACAATCCCAAGCATGATGCAAAACTCAGTGAAAACATATCCCAGACTGTGATTCCCACGGTCATGAAAACTGTGAGCCAAATTTACAAAAAAAAAAAAAAAGTTGTTTTTACAAATCAGCATCGTGCTCAATGTAGTACCCATCAACACTAAATTGGTAAATCTTCATTTAAAATCATTTCAAGAATGAATAACAACATTATCTTGGCTAAAAAGTGTACTTACAGAAGCATGAGGACTGTAATCAACAGAAAATCCAAATTTATCTTCAAATTCAGGCTTTTCACTATGACTGATGCCATGCTTTTTTGTTTTGTGACAGCTTTTAGATGCAGATCAGCAAGGGTCTGGCACACACACTTTGTGATCTAGCTCGTCAGTAGCTTTCAGTCTGAAAGTCTGAGGAAAAGAAGTTCAAGCCCAACATGAGGAATGGATTTTTGTATTCCTATTATACTGTCTTTTTCAAATCACTAAGCTTATTTTCAGAAGGTTAGCCAACTAGGAGGGAAAAAAAGGTTGTTCTTTGATCTTTCATTTTTTTAATTTTAACTGGTTTACATTCCGAGCTAAGTCAGTGGTTTGTTGGGAATGATGATGAGTGTATCACAGCAGTTCAATGTCCTGCAATTGTGTAACCTAGTGACTTTCAGCTCTATCATGCGTTCTGAGTGGGATATTACTATTCTAGCCAGTAATGATCTAGACTAGATAATACGGCTGGGCAGCTCAACTTCAAAGATCAAGTACTCAATCTTTTCCTCAGGTTCAATTAATCAACTTGTTGCATTTTGAAGATCCAGCCTAGGATCGATCCTTACTTCCAATCTTTGGAATCACTGTCACGGACGGAGTTAACAGTTGTTGTTCAGCCTACTGAGCTTAGCTCAATACTCAGACTGTAGACTGAACTTGAAATTTATAATTAGAACACTAAGTAAATAAAGACGCACCTAGGAGTGTAACTCACTCTGTATTTAAGGTACTAATTTAGTGAGAGCTTGCAGTCCTGCAGACCAATTGGGATGGAGTTAGACGTAACCCTTGGGACAGTAGCTGCCCAATCGTATCTAGAAAGCGTAGTAAAAGATGTATAAGTGATAGATTGAGGGCAATTTAGAATTAATTGAAAATTGCTATGTAACTATGTGCCACTAATACATTAATTCATAACTTAATATCATTACTAAATCGAAGTTAAAGATTCTGTTTCTTATGATAAATGTGTACTGATAATAATGTGATTGTGTTAGCTGAGCCTTGGCATTTTAAATCAAAGTATAATATTAATTTGTACTTTATACAATTTAAAGTCTGTAGAGCTGGTAGAAGCTTTTTAAAGTAGAATAGGATCTTAATAATCGTCTTGTATTTCTGACACAGGACTCACCATTAGTTTGTTATAGTGATGTGAATCACTTCCAGTATATTATTATAATGATGAGATTCACTTCCAGTTCGATACAGTGATGTGAATCACTTGCAGTCTTTATATTGATTCCAGTAGATATTATTATAGTGATGTGACTCACTCTAAGTTGTTACACAGATGTGACTCACGTTTCCCATACTCTGAGGCATCTCGCCAGTTTCAAGACTGTGTGGTGTGTATGCTCGATTCAGGACTTACTACAGTAACTGGATATGACCTATGATCTTTGTTACAACGGTATCCCAATACTCTTGTTGTGAACACTGAAGTACTTAACCAATTCACTGAAAAACTGACTCTGCCTAAGCGCCAGCAAGTGTGAACAGCATCATCCTCAGGGGAAGCATATCTCGCATTGAGGACGCAGGAGAGCGATCTAGCCAGTGCCACCTTATGGACCCAGAGAGCCGCCTTCCTAGCGAAACACCACTCAGACCACAGGGGCACCAAAGCTGCTACTACAACTACTAGGTGCGAATTACTTTGTATGTCTATAATTGTATAACTGTAGTGATCTAAGTTAACTTTTGTTTGTCTTGTCCCTGTGTATAATTTATTCTATATATTACACTTTCAGAATTGAATCCAGGTCTTAACTTCCTTTTTCATATTTATAGTGGTTGTGCTATCTTAAAATATTGTAACTGTCGATCTTCGTGAACTCAGGATCTAGTAAATTCACTTATTACATTCATTGTTTGATTTGGAACCATATTGAAATCTAATCTATCCACGGGTAACCGTAACCTCTCGAACTTCTGTATTTTGTTCCTCAGTTCACATTGGAAATCTTATAAGTATCAAGGTAGTATAAGGTAGTCTCAGAGGCATGGCCCTCTTCTTACAAGAGGGTAGCAGTTTTGCGACAATCACTATCTTGACTAACAACTATGGCACAGGTAACATTAACAAAGTTATCAACGAAATTTTACTGTCACAGCATCTTAATAAACAAGTACCAAGAGTGAAGCTCTTCTTGTTAGATTATAGATAGAGATTTGCTGGAAGGAATGTGTACTGAGTGAATGTTTTGGAATCAGCGAAGATAATTTCATAATTCATGATTATCTAGCAGCGATGGCCGACCTCTCATTCTGGGAAGTCGAATCAGCTCAATTTTTTACAGCTCTAATCGGAAAAATTGATCCTGGCACAATCTTTGTCAAACTCAAGCTTTTCCCAGCTATAGCATTCTAGATACACTGGCCCTAGGGATGGAGGATCACAGCTTTCATGACTGGACACAAGATGACTAAAATATGCTACATGGAGATCCTTGTATTACCACTGTGATGCAGTAAGTAGGAATATATAGAGAATCAAGTAGTAAGGATAAAAGGGTAGAATACTACGCAGTTTAAACCACTTTTGTTGAGCAGAAGCCAAGATATTCCAAAGAATGTCAACCTTCTATTTCTGATCACACTATAGTATTGTTCCATGAATCGAATGTGACTTTCTGTATGTCTATCTGTCTGTCTCTCTTTCTGGCACACGTACACATGCGCACACAAACACATTTTCTATCATGTGCTTAACACGCAAGCTAGTCTAGGAAGGGAACAGAATCCATGGATGATTTACAAACTTTATTTTCCTAACTGATATGAACTCCGATGGCTTTACATGATATAACAAACTTGAATCATAATTCATGGTAAACCTCTCTGACTGCATTCATTCTAAACTCAAATCTGAAAACAGACTGAAATCAGCTCTCATCAGTACCTGTGCTGTTTCAGGATGTAAGAATGTGTAGTACAGCACATCTGTGAAGTAAGCAAAAGCTTATGTAAAACATAACACTGACCACCGGCATGCACTGTGTGCGAATTGCGAGACAAGGCCATGAACTCTTGTGAACAAGTCAGGTGCAATCAGGCGCTCCAAAATATTAACTAAATTGAAAAAATGGTGGAACAAAGAGAAAGAGAAGTCAGCAGCACAAACTTTGTAAACTAATAAATTAAATCTTGCTGTTTCGATAAGCCACTGATACCAAATCTATTCTAATGAATTTCATGCAAGTGGACAGTTCCAACTGTGGTTTTCGAGTTAACTGTATTTGGAAGTAGCATGCCACCCGACTGATTCAAGTGAACATAGCCTTACATTTACATTATTTTCTTACCTGGTTCCAACCTCCAGAATAAGGCAGGTGCCAAGAAGAAGACCCTCCTGGATGCTGGGGGGAAGGAGGAGAGGAGGGGCGCGGGCTGTTTCACCCTCACAGGTTTCAATTTCAAAACAACATGGGCTCATTGATGCAGTTTGTCAATCAGTCAAAACTGAAGATTTCACTCTCTATTAATAAGAAAAAAAAAACTTGCTACTTATAAAGTGCTGTAATGAATACAACATTTAGTATACCCTATTTTGCCTCCGTGGGTCTGAGAGACCCAGAGCACCTGTTTTTGTGCCCAAAAAAATAGAAACAATTAATATTTTGTGCCCAAATTTTTTTCTAGCCTCCTAAAATATTATGACATAACGTGATCAAATCATTTTTTCTTAATGGTCAGCGAGTGACTGACCAGAGACCACATTTTTTTTACACCCGATTTTGCGCTTGTGGGGCCTGTGATGTGAGACCCAGACTCCAGATATAGGATTTTATTTACCCACCCGATTTTGCGCCCGTGAGACCCAGACTTCTCAAATAGAGAAAAACTCGACACCCCCCAATTTGTTTCTCGTGAGGCCTCTCAGACCTAGAGGCTGACGATCCTAGCGATGTGTGAGTACACATTCTTCCTATATATTTCTTTTGATCTTTTTACTTGCTGAATGTATCGATTACCCGATATATTATAATCGATACTTTCAGACATGGCATCAACACTACATTTAAAGCTGTATGTCTTGTCCAAAGGTCAGTGTGCCCTCGGTCAGTTGTTTTAAGTGAGTGAGCAGTCCGTTCGTGCTAACTGAGCTCACTGAAGAAGCCTGGTGTTCTGTTTTGGTCATTTTGGTCTGCCTGTTTCTCAGTGTTGTAGCAAGACTTAAGTAAAGCTCAATTTCTTAGCCTTTCAACAATGTTGCAAGTTGTGTACCGAATAATGCTAATGACTTGAAATTCTCTCGTTTGCTCGTAGAGTTATTCTTCAACTAATTTTGGCACTGAGACTGACAATTACATGAAGTGTTCGCTCATAAAAATTTGTCTTCTGGACAGCGGGCTGTAGTTTGCAAAGACTTTTGCAGGAGGTTATTATCAATTAAGTGTGCTCACTAAAATCTGCAGATTAAAGGGTGGTTTGGGGCAAAAAACTAATAGTAGAGCCAAAATGTTGTTTTAAAATTGAGATTCTTGTTCAAGAATGTTGGCAAAGTATCCATTTTAAATCTTGTGTTATTTCTTAGAAATGGCCATATTTAATTTACTAACTCCACAATAAGTAGTAAAGTCATTACTGTTGCATGCATGCCATGTGGAGTGACGCCAGTAGCCCTGGCATGTCCACAGACAGTTACAGCTGTTTGTTCCAAGAGCGGTGACATAATGGGGAACGAATCGGCGGCGGAGATCACTGAAATCTCGGACAGGACATCAAAGAGTCTCGCTGCGATCTTTGTTGTCCAAAACTGGACACCAACAACCCCACCCAACCACCCCCCACCCCCGATCTTACTGTATTACACTGTTTGGAATAAACTTTTCCGTGCACGAGGGTGTGTAGTTCTTGCATGTTGGTGTAAACAAGAAGATTGCTTTTAGGTTTGCACATACAGTAGATATAATGTACCGTGTAAATTTGCCGTGTATCAAATTTAACAATGTTATGGTTTCCTTGTAGCAAAGTATAATACTTTAATTTCAGCAGCTTGCCATTCCACTTTAACATTGTGTACATTACACGGGTGTGCATCTCATGGGTGCCAGGGTGTCTTCGCTCAGGGCTTGCGATCACAGTCTTAAGTTTAAGCTGGAACCCATGCTCCCCTCTGACCCGAGACTTCTGCTTCTAGTGTGCATTTATTAATGAATGCCTGTGATGTGTATGTAGGTGTGCCTGTGTTCGTTTGTGTCTGTCTGTGCATTTCCGATTCGGTCAAGCAACATCAAGGGTATGATTCAAAATAAATTGACATGTTATTACATACAGTCAGTTGGTGACAGTGATTGAACTATTTTAATGCAGGTGAGGAAAACTTTTTCCGCAAAAGAGTGAACACTTTGTTCCTAAAAACCAAAGAGTATACATCTTATTTTCCCAGCTCAACAAGCTTATTCCCACTAGGGATAGGGATAAGTATGACTTTATTTTCCACAGTTGGGAAACTTGTCTTTCTTACCACATATCAAGACGTCAGCAGAAATGCACAGACAAACACATACGAACACAGGCACACCCACATACACATCACACGCATTCATTAGGAAGTGCACACTAGAAGCAGGGAGTCTCAGGTCAGGGGGGAGCATGGGTTTCAGCTTAAACTTAAGACTGTGCTCCCAAGCCCTGAGCAAAAACACTAGCCCATGAGATGCACATGCTACGCATGTAATGTACACAATATTAAAGTGGAATGGCAAGCTACTGAAATCAAAGTATTATATTACTTCAAGAAAACCATAACATTGTTACATGTTGATGCACAGCAAATTTACATGGTACATTATATCTATATGCAAACCTAAAAAAAATCTTGTTTACACCAACATGCACACTTTATCACCTGGGAAGAGCTAAGTAAGGCCATCTACGATGAGCGCTATGTGGGTGGAGGAAAAATGCGATCCAAGAAAGTTACCAAGAAAGTTTAACAAAGTTTTCATTGAGTCCATGAATCAAAAGGGAGTAAACTAACATAACTGAACTGAAACTAACACTTGAGTCATATTTGTTCGCTTTTGATTGTCTCATTCGCTCTCTCTTTCTTTGTTCCTTTCTTATGACATAATGCTTCCTACCCAAGAACCACACACCCTCGTGCACGGAGAAGTATACTGGCAACACTCCACCAGGCATGGATGCAACAGTAATGACTAAACTAATTATCATGGAGTTAGTAAATATGGCCTTATCTAAGAAATGACACAAGATTCAACATGGTATACTCTGCCAACATTCTTAAACAGAATCTCAATTTTAAAACAACATTTTGGCTCTACTATTAGTATTTTGCCCCAAACCATCTTTTAATCTGCAGCAGATTTTAGTAAGCACACTTAATTGAAAATAATCTCCTGCGAAAGTCTCTGCATGTCCAGAAAGTACACTTTTACCAGTAAACACTTCATGTAATTGTCAGTCTCAGTGCCAAAATCAGTTGAAGTAACTCTATGAGCAAACGAGAGAATTTCAAGTCAATAGCATTATACGGTACACACCTTGCTATAACATTGTTGAAAGGCTAAGAAATTGAGATTTACTTACCTCTTGCTGCAACAATGAGAAACAGGCAGCCCAAAATGACCAAAACAGGACACCAGGTTTCTTCAGCGAGCTCAGTTAGCACAGACGGACAGCTCACTCTCTTAAAATTAAAATGACTGACCGAGGGCACACTGACCACTGGGCAATACATACATGTAGTGTTGATGCCATGTCCAAAAGTATCGATTATAATATATCGGGTAATCGATACATTCAGCAAGTAAAAAGATCTAAAGTCAAAAGAAATATATAGGAAGAACATATGTACTCGCACATCGCTAGTATAGTTTCGTCAGCCTCTGGTCTGAGAGGCCTCACGATAACAAATCGGGGGTTGAGGTTTTCTCTCTGAGAAGTCTGGGTCTCACAGGCCTCATGAGGAACAAATCGGGGGTGTCAAGCTTTTCTCTATTTGAGAAGTCTGGGTCTCACTGGCCTCACGGGATACAAATAGGAATAGGAACCAGCGAGATCAAAATAGGGAAACAATAGCCATACATCCATTCAAAGTGAGAGACACTGACCAGAATTTGCCTTTCTAACAATATATTTTATATATTCTTTCTTCCTTAATAACTCTGTATAACTATTAGATGCAATTTTAGCTAAGTCTATACTCAGACATGAAAATTCCCAAGTTTGATTCCAAATTCAGTGAAAGCATACAGGCTTAGATTCTCCAAGGCCCTGAAAACTGTGAGCTGAAGTTACATTAAAAAAAACCCAGCTGCTGTTTTTACAAATTACTTTAACATCGTGCTTATAATGTCACACCCCCAAACACTAGATCTAAATTTGTAAAATTTCATTTAAAATCATTTCAAGAATGAATAACAACATTAACTTGGCTGAAAAGTGTACTTACACTACTTACAGTCTAAGTATGAGGACCATAATGAACAGATTGTCCAAATTTCATCCAATCTTCGATTTCACGCTTTTCACTGTGGTGACTGATGCCCTTCTTGCTTTTCTGCATTCAGCATTGTGACATCTGTTTGATGCAGACTGGCAAGGGGTCACACACACAATTTGTGATCTAGCTCCTCTGTAACTTTCAATCTGAAAGTCTAAAGAAAAGATGTTCAAGCCCAACATGAGGAACGGATTTTTGTTTAGATGCCATACTACCTAAGTTCTTCAAATCACTAGTCTTTTCTAAGTTAAATTTCAGCAGGTTCTTAATTTCAGAAGGTTAGCCAACTGGGAGAGAAAACAATGGCTGTTCTTTGGTCTTTTACCTTTTAATGGTTTCCAGTTTCTCTATCAACTATCTGAGCTAAGTCAGTGGTTTGTTGGAAATGATGATGGGTTGTATCAGTAGTATCACAGCAGTTCAATGTCCTACAGTTGTGTAACGAGTGACTTTCAGCTCTATCATGCGTTCTGCGTGGGATATTACTCTTCTAGCCAGTAATGATCTAGACCAGATAATAAGGCTGGGCAGCTCAACTCAAAAAGATTAAGTACTCAATCTCTTCCTCAGGTTCAGTTAATCAACTTGTGTTTTGAAGATCCAGCTTAGGATCGATCCTTACTGCCAATCTCTGGAAAGTGGAATCGCTAGATCTAGATCTTGACTTTTATCTAACAGTTTATATTTTGATTGTGCCACAGCAACAAAGTTAGCAACAATATTTCACTGTTACAGCATCTTAAAAAACAGGTACCAAGAGTGAAGCTCTTATTGTTAGATTAAATAGACAGGGACATGCTCATGCTGGAAAGAATGTATGCAGAGTGGTTGCACTGGAATCTGCTAAGATAATTTCATAGATCATAGATTATAAAAAGACTGGGAGATTAACAAGAAAATCGCATATATCCTCTCATAAGATCAAAGGAAAGCATTATTTTATTGGGTTTTGAAGGCGTAAGGGGAGGAGAAGAGTAGTGTAAGAACTACACTTCACTAATCATTAATGTGTGATGTCAGCTCGAGCCGTGATCGGTGATCCTCCGTCCATAGGGCCACTGTATGATACAGTGATCTAGAATAGAAAGCTTTGGCTTGGACAAGCTCAAATCTGACAAAGGTCGAGCCTGGATCCATCTTTCTGATCTGAGCTGTGAAAAGCTTGAGCTGATTCTAATGTCTAAAGGTAGAACGAGGGCGTCGAGGGATCAGCCCATCACTGGATAATTAGATTAGATCTACATTATGTGTGCTTGGCGCTTGGCAAACTAACTCACTGCCAAAAGTCGAGGAGATGTGTTGGATGCGCTCATATAAATTCACTTTGCCTAGATTTGTGGACATGATTATATTATTAAGTATGACTACACCAATCTAGACCACATGACTTGTCTACGACTAGTCTAGTCTCAATGAACTGTATTATCGGTGCTGTCGTTAGTGATAGCCTAAAACAAAAGACGAAGGAGAAGGGATCAAATTCTAGTCTAGTCTAGTAAAATGAAAAGGAACTGGCAATTTCATATTACACCGGCGGCACGTTTCCATGCCTCCATAGTCATGGGCCTTGGTTTTTAATTGTTTATGGACTAGACCTAGTCTAGTCTAGTCTAGACTTGGATTGGATTCCCCCGGCCTTTGCCTAGTCTAGGCATGTAGGCATGATCTCTGATTGTAGTCTAACGGAAAATCGGTTCGGTCAATATACTTTTCGATCTTCTAGACTAGATCTAGTCTAAAAGGAGCCACTAATAACATCACCCATTAACAAAAACGGCATATAGACTAGACTAGTGTAGTAGAGATAGACTCCAGTCTAATTAAATTCTATAATAATCGGTACAATCCTGGAACAGCACCGCCAGTAGGTCAGGCGTTAGACGAAATGAATGGCCTAATAATCATTATTTGAAAACAGATAGTCTACTTACCGGGTGGCCTACTTACCTCTATTAATCGTCCAGATCTTCATTAAATCCTCGTCGGTCTCACATCCACCCGCCATGCCGGGGATGCCGCCTTTGCGGCCTTTTCGAAAACAAAAGATCGGCTCCGGTTTTCGCGGAAGTTCCAGAAATAGCAAGGGGATCCCCGAATGAAATCCGCCAATGAAAACGCATAAAAAATGTTGGTAGTCCCCTCCTACCCGTGTCGCTAGTAAAGTTTAAAGGGACAGGGGAAGCTATTTGCTTCACAGCCTAAACATTCCACAGTACTTTTTCATAAATTTTCAACTCCTTACTCGTTTCCTTCGCCCAAGCGCTTCCGAGAAAATGAGGCTTGAAAGTCGGGATTTTCACACCCTGCGGGCCGCCATGACTGGTCGTCCGGTCAGCGCGGGAAAAAGGCTTGACGTCAGAAAGCGAGAGGCAAGCTAGTAGTCTTTATGCTAAGAGGATTATCCACATGCAATAACAAGTTTCAAGTTTCAAGTTTATTCATTTAGGCATAAGCCAACCACATACAATGAAATGTTACATTGAACAAATGAAAAAGAAGAAAAAAAAATTTATATGTACACATAACTGCTACTAAATTAAATTTATCATTTACATATCTTGTCGCTTTCTCTTTCTCTCTGTTTCACTCTTCCACTAACTTTCTCTTTCATTATCTTATTCACACTCTCTCTCTCTCGCTCACTCACTCTCCCCATCTAATGACAACAGTTATAACTTCCACAACATCGCATTCGAACAGACACTTATATGTGACAATAAATTAACACCCTCCCCACCTCTCTGCCAGAAAAGGAACGAACACTTGTGTCACTTAAACTGTTCATATTCTCTTAAAATGTGATAGAAACCTATTGCTATGCTTTTTAGTTCTTTATCATTATTTGAATTTAAAAGATTTAGGAATCTAGCCATACTGGGTTTAGTTAAGAACCATTTAGGAAAATATTTCAGTCTTATGTGCTCAAATCTTGCGCATTCTACAATACAGTGGTACTCGTCTTCTATCACGTTACAAAGATTACACAGTCTATTATTA
>JAWQUT010001033.1:29815-49496 GCA_033807755.1 Ellobium chinense | reverse complement strand
GACCTGAGTATAAAGGATTATTAAATTTCTAATATATGACCTCCCCTCCCCCTATCACTACCCTCCCAGTGATCTTGTGACAAGACACAGACGTGGTCATGAACTGCGACAGAGAAATTAAAGCGGTACGTTTTGTTGGGACATTAGGGAGGGGGTGGGGGCGAGGAGAAATGGGGATGGGGGGGCTGGGATGACCTTTATTTAATAAAGACTGGATTCAGGGCGTCACCACACCTTACCGTTTCTGACGTATTCTACAAAATAATATGTCTTGTCAAAACTTTTTCTGGGGAAACTGAGCGGTTCTGTTTGCAAGTAGCTCTTTCCTTAAACAAAATGTCTGTCTATAATATCTATAACTATATCAAGGTCGTCCGCTGTGAAGCAAAAATATAAAATACTAAAATACGGGTATTAACATATAAGGAATTTGCAATAGAAAACAAATGAGTTGGGCGGGAAAATCAACATAAGCCCTTTTGTCGGATGACGCGATTTTTTTTTTTACGATAGCGACGGCATTGATAGATCAAAGAGGGTGGATTGGGTGGGAGTGGTGTTTTTTTTTTCTTGTTTGAAAAGAGGAGGGGGGTTAACCACATTTAATGTGACTTGTAGCATTTTGAGGTGGGATCATCAACCCACCGTGTGGGATGTTAATAATTATTCTTCCATAATCTACCAGCCAGGACAAGCAATCTCTTATTTACCATGACGTCAGAGAGAAGGTGTGGCTCAAAAACATGAATGTCTGAGTAATGTAAAGCTTCTGGTAAACAAGTTTTGTAATTGGAAACCGGAGTAGCGATGTAAATAACGAATGAGCAGGCCCGGGGACTATCATAGCCACGTGAAGTCTTCGGCTTGCCTAGTTTAGCCCCATAGATTTTTTTTTTTTCCGAAAAGTTGATATCGAGTAGCTGAGTGAGTATCGACATAATATCTTCTCTACCTCTGACCAACCCAAAAAGAGGTATAAGCCAATACGATACAATATGAGGGTTTTCGAGATGGACATGAACTGCCTTCTTAACGCAATATCTGTTTTTGAGATATACTGTGTACTTGTTCCAAAGAGGATTGAAGCAGGGATTAAGAAACTAGGCGTTGCGGGCTCAAATCCCTCCTAAGGAGAAAAAAATCAACAGAGGACACTCGGAAGTCATGACTTAAGTGTGGCCCAACACATTAGAATGAGAGGAAGACAAAGAGCCAAAACATTCTTAGACAGAGATATCTTCCTCTAAAGATGTTCTGTTGTTTACAGGCCTGTAATTCTACTTTCACTATTGGGTCCTACTACTTAAGGGTTATATTTCACCTCCCCTTTTCCCTCTTTTGGCATGCCATGCATCCAGTGATAAGGGCTCCAGGGGGCAAATTTTGATATCATGGGAAACTGTGTCCATTTTACCTTATTTTGCCAGGCACTATTTAGCTCTGGGGTGGAAATGCCAGGTCAAGGGTGTGCTCAGGCGGAAGAGGCATGGTTTAGCGTTGACCAGTGAAAAAGGTAGGCTTTATTTACAAATAGCAATCAAGCTCAAAATTTCAATGGGCTTGCTAAGGTTGGGTCAGTCTTAGAATTTGGGACACATAATGAGCTTCAATCTGGTATGGGTCTGGGTTAAAAACTTTGAGTTCAGAGGGCAGATCAAAATATTAATATAGTCCTTAGACTAGAGGAAAAAACGGTTCAATTCCATTACAGGTCTGTAACCTGTTGCCTCCCCTTCCGAGTAAAAGAGTTTTCTATCTGTCTGTGTACTACTAGTACCATATTAGAATACATGTATATTATGTTACACACACTTTGTGTTTGTCACTACTCGATTGGCCTCTGGCAAGCATTACTTTTATGCCACAGTTGCCTTTTGTTGTCGCTTGACTGTGCGCTCTCATTCCCAGGGTATGCACAAAAAGGTTTCTCTAGATGATTTTAGACTCCAGGGGATGGGGGCATCTGGGGTTAACAATCATTGTACCAGTGATACTTTCTCAGTAATTTTAATGACTTGCCTTACAGGGCAGACCACTATATAAATTTATCACCAAATTATAGGAGCTGGATGGGACAAGTAGTGGAATATGCCCTGTTCGTCTCTGTTATTTTTATCACCATGTTTGGCGACTTCTACACAAAAGTTGATATCATAATATGATGCCAAGAATACATGGGGAGTTCTTTGCTTATTCTGAGATGCTCTTCCGATTTCCCATCCCTAAATCGTGGTTGAACTTCGAGAAAAATAATTGGAAAAACTTCGGCATGGTTCAGTCTTAACCTAATCAAGCTCACAAAGCCATTACATCTAATAATTGAATGGGGATGGAATCATGACAGAATATAAACACGAAAAGCTTGTAGAAGAAAGGCACATTGCTGTCATGCTTTATTAGTTATCCCTATGTTAGATACGTGCACGGAGTAGACTGAATGCACCACTAGCACCAAAGGTTACCATCGAATATATAAAACAAACTGTCGCTTCCTCCAGCCACGGTGAATAAGATCACACTTATTTATAGCCTGACCCTGGTGGAAACATGATCACACGTAAAATGTATGCTGTTGACGAACCTGATGTTGTTAACCATACACATAAAGGACAAGTACGGTCAAGATGACCTGACTGAACCAAAAGAAACTTCTTCGTCTTTCGAAGATCAATGACCGTATGCATAATTTATATGTTACCCAACGTACTGCCTTAACCACAGTGAACACTATTAATGTTTTGAGAGTTTCCAGTAGTTACCGGGATGCATTAACGAACATAAGGATCAAGTACACTGTCACTTGCTTCTCAAAGTAATTTCAATAATGAGAGTTTAATGTCTGATGTGAAGACAAATTTAATGATGTCATAATGTTCAATTATTTAGTAAGGAGTCCTACATAATGAACGAATAAGGCTGTGTCAGAAATTACAAAACAAAATTTGAAAAAAAAAAAAATGGCAGTCTGAAGAGAATGGATGGGAGGGTGGTAATGGTGGTGACGGTGTTGGTGTTGGTGGTGGTGATTTTGGGAAGGGGTGTAAGATGTATTCCCTATAGCAAGCCATTATCAGTAGTCGGTAATATGTAAATGGTAATGATTAGAAGCGAGAGCTCTGTCACTGCTGTCACGTTTCACTGACTCATTAACTTTAGATACAGTGTCACTGGTGATCTTCGAAAGTTAAAGTGACTACAAGAACGTCAATACACTTCTGGGTAAGTGGGGAAAAAATTAAGCAAGTATAACTTTCGTGCATAATATAACTGTGCTGGGAATCTGTAGACACAGGTACTCCAAAAAATATGCAGAGAGAGAAAGAGATAATAGGTGGTAAGGGCGTGGACTCGAAGGAGAAGAACGAAAGAGTACAGATGACTGAAAGTTTGAACTTTACAAAAGAAATGATCAACTTGAACATTTCATTGCCGTGTTACAACACAAGGGCGTCATTACTCTCTACAACACAGTCAGGGTCCAGGGTGGATACTCAGAAAGTTGATTGAAGTGAAACCATCGAAGCTTTTGATATAATATGTTTTTAATGGCTGGNGGGGTGGAGTAGGGTGGGGTTCGGGGGTGATGTTGTTGTGGAGAGTATATTTGGCCAGTATAACAAAAAAATTCTCATTGAGACGAAACACAATTGGTATGCTGTGTAAGATTTTTGCAAGTCAGTCAAAGATATCAATTATATAATCATGACAGAGTCAATCTTGACTGAGTATCCGTAATGAAATAAACATAATAATTAAGAAAGAGCTGATAAAGGTCGTTCTTTTATTTCTATTTTTATTGGTTGTTTGTCTTCTTGGGAAACGTTTATTAGTTAGAGACAGACAGCTTTCGCTGCATATGTACATGTACACTGTTTGAGATTTTACAATACAATAGAATTACTGCGTGCCTTATTTGTTTGGTTTGCAGAGCTTTCTAAATTAAGAATTTCACCGTTGCCACTTATCAAATTGATTGAGGTTTGGATCAAAGCACCAGATGTCGCCAGGATTTGACGCTGGTGAATATCTTGATATGAAAATGTGAACAGTTAAGTCGTCAGCTTTATAAATTAATATTGTTCATGTCATCCATCTATATCTTCTGTATTTCTCTACAGCGTATGTGTTTTTATGAAATGGCATGTTTGCTTTTTTAATCAGAATGGTCACTTGACCAGTACGACAGAGTGTGGCATAGGAATGCCTGTTTTGTCGGTCTGAATGACCCACCGCCAAGTTGCCATGCACCAGAGATATACAATTCTATTTTCAGAAAGATCACCCCGGCTTAAAGCTGGAAACAATCTCAGCTCCAGGGGAAAAGAATCTTTGTTTGGTAACCTTGGACCTAGTGGCTGAACTACGTTTTTCTTGACGTATCTTTTCTCTATAGTGCAGCGTTGAGTCCCGTCATTCCTACGACTTAAAAAAGAAAAATAATTTATTAGTCTAACTACAACGACACTGCTTTAAAAGTGTGGTCTCGACTTAAAAAAAAAAAAAGCCACGATAATGATATCGATTACTGCAGTGAACTGTAACTCAGTAAGGATCAGAGCTTGAAGGAGGACCGGCGATTATACGGGTTACCCAGGGTATACAGGAGGCCCTGCGCCATATTATTATAGATTACAAGAAAACACTTTATATAGAGAGGAAGAGGGTATGAGAGGAGAGACAGAGAGACATACAGAGAGAGAATGAAGAAGGACAATGAATTATGTGTAAATAATGATACTTACACCTTGAATGAGCTCCAAGTGCAGCTTAGCTCCTTTGCATTGCGACCCTAGACCTTGTAGTCATTCTTTATTTTGACAACTTAGATCAACTCTCTGGCAGCTCCTCTTCTTCTGTGTTAGGCACAAAAATCAGCATCTGCACCCAGATTGAATCTCAGGGATGCCCGCTAACAGTGTTAGAATTCCTATTCTTATAGGCAAACTCTAAATGGCTACGGAATGTAAACGAGGCCAAGAAAGAAGTCAGATGAGTGACTCCTCTTTTTCCTTTCACAGACGTCAAATGAGGTGTTGCTTGTTACTGTCAGTTAAGGCTTATATCGCTTCTTGTCTCAGTGCTTTTAACATAGATCTAGATCTAACTCTAGTTTAGGTCTATACCAAAAAAAAAACCTTGAAATTTTGTGTTTTCGACAATAATAATTGACTTGGTGGAGGTCGCAGCAAACGTGGCTATTGTTTCGAAGGCAGGCAGTTTTGCCTAGCCGAGCACTTCTCTGGTGTCTTACGACTAAAAACACACTCAATTTACTTAACTATGAATAGACAAGAGCAAGACATATAATGTTATTTGATATGAAAGCAAAATTATGCAAGTCTGCAGTTAAACTGTAGATGCTGCAGTTTGATTTATGATGTTGTTGTTGTTGTTGTCGTTGTTGTTGTTGTTGTTGTTGTTGTGGTTGTTGTTGTTAGTTGTTATTTTTGTCGTTGTTGTTGTTGCTGCTGCTGCTGCTGCTGCTGTTGCTGCTGCTGCTGCTGCTGCTATTGCTGTCATGCTATTTTATGGTTATTTCTGGTTCAAATAGTAAAGCAAATCTTGCTGTATAATATTGTGTTTCTCTATTTCATGCATGCTACCATAATTTCCCTTGTTGTAGCGTGACTTTAATCTATGTGCAGATTTGCCTACCTGTCTTCGAACCCCGCGCTACGTCCTGGCAAGCCTTGTCATCTTATAATAAGAATAATAAAGAGGCGAATCTAGCTTGAAAGAGCAGATTTATATAACTGGATGTTGACCTGCATCCATAAACATCGGTTCAGTTTATTTCTTGCGGCGCAATGGCCGATAATACAACATGTCAATGTGATTATACTAGTTTTTCACATCAAACTAATAGAGTACACTTACCATCATCGTTTTATTCATTCAGCGACAGACAGACAGACAGACAGACTGACAGACAGATAGACAGACAGACAAGCAGGCAGACAGGCAGCAGGCAGGCAGCCACTAAATGCGCATCCTTCTCAGCGTTTAAACAAGCACCTCCACACCACATACTTGCACAATGCTATTTGTACACAACAATTACCTCATCTCACATAGACCCTATCGCTTTGCCAGAACATAAACTAATTGTGGTTCGCTCTTGTGATATGCATGCACTGTCTCTCAATGTGCTCGCAATAAAATTACGTCCCGTCATAATGATATTCAAGAATATTAATTTGTCATGCTTTGATAGATATTAATTATGTATACACCTAAAAGAAAAGAACCTTTGACAAGACCGCGATCTTATATCGTTCAGAAACTCCGATCTGATTCTTTGTCATGACAAGAGACAGTGTGAACAGGAAGATGGTCTGTGTTTTCTCGAAAGAAAAATGATTATAGCAGCACAATATTGCCACTTTGGTCATATGCTTCCCCCCATGTGTTTTTCCCCTCTTTCTGACCGTGAACACAAAAATGGAAAAGAGAAAAGGGAGAATTAGTTTATAGCATGTTTTGAACGGGGAGCAAGATGGGACATGTATTTCATGGAATATTTTGACGGGGGAGGGGGGGAGAGCGTCAGAATATAATGTCAAACCGGCTTCGGATCTCTTTGTTACTATTTATTTGTGAAACAGATCGACTGCATTTACTACACCCAGCTCCATTCAAGGGAAGTTATTTTGACAAACATGTGCTGCCATGCGAGAAAATCTTATTTATGGCTTAATAAAATTTATGGATACTAAGGCATATGCATAATCGACGTCAGTACTGGATTAGCTTAAAAAGGGTAAGGTGGGTGGACTGGGAGTGGAGACCACATTTAATGTGACTTAGCCATTTCAAAGCAGGGCCAGCAATTCCCAGCATGTGATATGAATAAATGATTTATTTTTCTTCCGAATCAACCAACTAGGACAAACAACCTGGTATTTGCCATGGCGTCAGTGTGTGGATGAGACTCGAAAGCATCGATGACTGAGTGGTGCGTATAACTTCTGGTAAACACGTCTTTAAATAGGTAAATAAAAAGGGAGCAGCACTGGCCTATTTGAGTCATCTGGAATCCTCGCCTGACCCGGTTTCAACCCGTGGAAAGTTGTTTGGTTTTTTTTTTAAGCTTATTCCGAATGGTCGACTTCGATTTGCTGAGTGAAAATCGAAATATTACTTTTCTACCCTCGACCAACCTGAAGAGAGTATACGTCAATGAGATGTAATGTGAAGATCGTTCCTTGGGGTTTCCGAGGCCAAGATCAACTGTTCTTTTAACACAAAGCATGTTTGAGATATATACTGTGTGATATACAGTATACTGTTACACGTACTAGTATAATAATATACCCCGAAATAGGCGGGAGCTACTGTGTAGGCCTTATAGTGAAACCTCGTGTTTTAACTTGGTGTGTCCTATTTGGCGTGTACAAGAAGAGGAGAGTAGTAATAGGACACCTCACTTTAGAATTTGATTTAAATCGCCCGCTTCATATCTAAATGATTTTTTTTTTCTGAAGTTCACAAAGACACCTTGCTTGTCAAGTCAGACTTTTTATCGCTTTTGCTGCATACAATTTACCCGGCCTAAAAGCTGTTCGCTAAATTTTTTATCTTTGCTTGTTAACAGCAATCAAACCGTAAAAGAGAGCAGATAAACAACTTACAGGCTTCGTCCATACGGAAAGTGCTTTTTCACACAGTGAATGCAACAACGTCCTCCACAATGTCTCTCATGCGTTTTGTAACTTTGGTTTGTAAATTTAACTAGATCGAGACTACTTTAGATGTGTGGTCACAACGAAATGTTCGATATATCATGGTAACGATAACGATTACTGCATTATGCTATGACTCGATACTGATCATATCTTTTCCTCGAACATTACATAAATAAAATAAGACAAGCCAACAACAGGCAATTATTTCTATGTCTTTGTTCTTCTAAACTGATTGAACATTAACATGACATTGTGAATACTGAGAAGATACCTGAGGTCCACATTGCTGCATCTCTGATTACCTACCAATTACCCCTTGCGGTTTAAAAAAAATGAAAAAAAAATCTATATTTGCAGACCAAACCTTCCTGGCTGAATACAGGAACACAAAGTAAGATTACACAGTATATTTTAGGTCTAGTTTAAATTACCTGGTCACTGAAATAAAAGACAACGAGGTCTATATTTCTCTGTTTTCTAAATCTAGACTTAGCTAAAAAAGTAATCGGTATTCATACCCTGAGAATACTGAAAAGTTAGTCTGAACCATACATCTTAAGTTTGCTGCGCGATCTACACAAGACGTTGAACAATGGCAAAAAAAGAGTAGCAGGGCTTCATAACCTAAAATCTGTATGTAGATTCTAGATGTAAATTCTGGATCCAAAAGTGGGGTCTGATCTGATAGTCAACATTTGTCAAGAATAATGAATACCAGTATCGATAATTAACCTTTCTGTGTTACTCATATCTAAAGGTTGAATGGCCTTTTTCAAACAACACACAGTTCTTTAATGAATTGCGCCTATCTAGCTTACGATGATGAAGATGCGAACCGCAAAAGAAAACAAAAACCGAATCAATACGTTTATTCAGACAATACCTCGGTTGAGCAAGGAGACCCCAACATCGGTTCTTCTGAGGCCTACAATGTGGTTAAAACATGGTCAAACAGAGGACACTTTTTAGAAAATAATGTGAAATAATGGAATTCTATGTGAGGTTTGATTTATAAAGTCCGAAGCGTAAGTTCTCAGATGCTGCTTTTTCTATCACATATTTTTGGTGCAGTTGACTGGATTATCAGTAGTCTAACGTTTGCACAAACTGTTTTAAGACCTTCCTGTGATCTGTGTCGTAAACTGTTGGAGCAGATCACCAAGGTGTGCAATATATTGAGAATAAGAAGCCAGAGAGGAGATAAATGGGGAGACACTTTTAGACTCTGACGAATTTAAGCATGGGCATGATTGTAACATATTAAGGCCTTACGCTTTTAGGAGTCCTCACCTTTGTAGGAAATCTCGCGCCTTGTAGGAGGCCCTATGGTGTCAGGAATCCTAGAGCCTGAATGAGACACAAATCTTTTTGGAGGCCCCAAGCCATATGATAGCAAAACACTTTATGGAGAGAGAACGAGGGGAGGGGACGGGAGGGGAGGGAAAGGAAAAGACAGAAGTAAATTGGGAGAGTATGAAGAAGTTGCATGAAAATTAGTTTTCCTTTTAAACCTGCTGTTATGGCAGTTTCCGCCAAGCACAGCCGTTTTATGGCATGTTTGTTTGTTAAACCATTTTAAGATTTTTGAGTGTTGACAAAGCAGAGTTTCTGTTGCCATGTTTTGCTGCTATTAATGCTAGGTAGACAGGTGAACGCGTTACATGTTATTGTTAGTTTTTTTCACTATATACTGACTTTAGCTCAGTGTGGTATCGCTTTAAGTTGATAGGCTCTCGAATGTCTTTTATGTTTGTTTTCTTGTTCTAACAAACAACTTAATGGTCTACGCATAAATATCATTACAAATTAGTCCAACTTATGTCAGTTTGAAATGACTCACATTGCTCGTACTGTTTCTTCTTTTCTTCATTTTTTTTTTTTTTATCTTTTCGATTGTTTGTGGGACCAATCATTCCGCAGATCTTCCTCATAAATTTGAAGGGATGGTGTTTTCCCTCCAAAAGCCCTGCTAAAACGTAAACAAATCATGAAAAAAAATGTTCAGCTAATATCAGCGAGAAGTGGCCCGGAATGGCTTCTTTTGTCTCCTCCTTTTGAAAATGTTTCGAGGGAGCATGTCATCAGATCCCGATGGATTATACTACCGCCTTCGGTGGTTACGCTCTCGTGCATTTCTGGCTTGGCGTTAGGCTCCCCCTAGATAATATTCCTGGATTCGTCACTCCTTTCAAAGCATAAAAAAGTTGGCGTATTGACGTGCTGATGTTTTTTTCACCATGACGATTATTATTAGACAAATTAAAAATACATCTTTGTAATCGTTATTAATTTAGAACTTGTTTTCATTTATTCAGTTATTTACTTTTACAAAACAATTATGAGACCAGAGGAATGAGCAATAACATGTTTCTTTCTTTGTTTAGTTCTCTCTTTCCCGCCACCATCTCCACCAACCAATAATTCCACAGCAATTAGTGGTCGGCTTAAGCAAAACGTTTCAAGAAGTTCTCAGTAATCATGGGAATATGAATTCATAATGATTTAATAATAACACTGTGGTTAACATGACTTTACACTATCATTATCCCTGCAGACCTACTCTGACAATATATTTCACTACTCATACACATACACCTATTTTATAGACGGGTGAACTAAAGAAAATGTGAATGAGACGCTTTCCCCACTTTCGACATGCCCATGGTCAGGAATCAAACACACGACCTTTTAATATTGTGAGTCCAACGCCGTAACCATTCAACCATGTTACACCACATTGAACACAAAATGTGTTTTGAGAGAAATTCTCTCTCTGTCTCTTTCTATCTCTCCTTCTCTCTTTTTTCTCTCCTCTCTCTTTCTCTGTTTCTCTACCTCTCTTCCTACTCTCTCCCTCTCTCTCTTTCTCCCTCCGTCTTTTTCTTGTTTATTCTATCTCGCTCCTCACTCCGCAGAGCAGATGACCCTCAAATATATATATATTTTTTAGTAAAGTGACCTTGAATCCAAATCGTAGAGCATAATTCAGATTCTCACACTTTGGGCAACTGAGTGTATTTGTAAATAATGCATGAGAACAACAAAACACTCACATTACACACACATACACACACAATCACACACACGCACACACACGCACACACACACAAACACACACACACACACACACACACACACACNACACACACACACACACACACACACACACACACACACACACACACACACACACACACACACACACACACACACACACTAACACACTCACACACACACACATAAGCACACACAGTCCAAATTAATATATGAAATGCCATTAGATCTCACCAACTCAGTGTACTTTGCGTTGAATGCTGGAATAATGTGATGTTTCACATATTCTTTTGCAATATATGTTATACGTATACATATATGTATTTTTTGTTTTGGCAGTATGTAATAATAGTCTTATTCTATAGCCGTAACTACCTCATCCAGCCCCATTTTTCCTCCCGCAAAAACATCGCTTAATGCCCCTCCCCTTAACCCTACCTCCATGTACCAACCTTACAAAAAACCAAAAAAAAAAAAGGAAAAAAAACAAAAAAAACGAGAAAGGTCCTGCCTTTGTTCAATGTTTTCACGATTAGTCAAATATACATTTGAGTCATATNATGATTACGCTGCCAAGGGCGCGCACATGAATGCCAAAAGACGGGAGCATATTATATTCTTGTGGTGTCTGGGACATCCTCCCTCTTAAACTCTTAACATGATGAAAAATAAAGGAACGGAAAATGCGTAATTCGGGGGAATTTCCCACTAAAATGAGGTGATCATTTTTATAATTATCGGTCTAATGTTTATGTGGGTTTTTCTATAAAAAATAAAAGGGGGGTGTAAGTGGAGGGAGAAGGGGGCATTACATGACATTTAGATTGATCAGGAAGGGGTTGGAAGCATGTTCTCGCGAGAAACGTTCAAAGAGCAAGAAAGCAAAAGTAGTTCGGAAAAACAAAACAAACAGCTGTTGCCTGGCAAACAGCTCTGAGAGATGAATATGACAGTGTTTTGGAGAAACTGGTATTTTTATTTTGATAACTTCCGAAGCAGAGGCTCTTTAAATATGAATTTTATTATTATTATCACATATTTATTATACTATGAAATTTTAATAACTTTCTGACAGGATGTAAATGGAGAGCTGTTGAAGGGAGGACAGATTCTTCTGGTGTGAATAATCGGGAGAAGTGTTACCTTCATGTGCCATAAGTACCATTGCATGATCTTAGCTTTAAACCACAAACTCGTTAGAAAATTCCTGGTTAGTTGCTTTAGTTGGACAGGGACTCATTATGCAGTCGACATTGCATGCAATAAAACAAACAACAAAAAAAAAATGGCGTATTACTATTACATGAAGAAAACAAGTCGACCACAAAAAAATCCATTTGGATCTCGAAAGCTTGATAACGCGATTTTAAAGTTGCAAAAGATTCAAGCATCCGGGTTACTTTTATTCAGCCGTTCCGAACAATACTAGCTTTTACAGCGGCACAACGCGGGGGACAAGGAGACTTGAATATTGCAGTTTTTTATGCTTTGTGCAGAGTTAATAACCCATAGCTCAGGTGGGAGAATTTCAATGTGGGCTAATTTACAAAATATTCTTTTGAAAACCGGTAGAACCGGATCCTATATCAGAACACGCCCTTTTTAAAAATTACGCACACCTCGAGTTGATGTCAACACTTACAATCCACTTTCATAAATTATGTCATTACCACAGTCTTGCTCTATGAATATTTTTACTGCTAGGAATTTCTTTCGAAGCTGATAGGCAGGTTATTATGTACCCTGGGTCTGTTTGCAGATCTTCTGACATAACTGTCGTGTATGGGGGAAAAAGCGCACAGAAATGGGGTATATAATTATTTTTTTCAGGTGAATAATTTTAAACATGGGTATCACATGATAAACGTTTTTGTATGGTGGTATGTGTTTTGAGAAAATGTCATCTTCAAAGAATTAATGATTCCAAATATTCGGGTTTTCACTTCCTGACACAGAAATTATCTGGACCGCGGTCAGGGCAGTCTAGTTTTGGTACTTTAGGTAGGCTGAGTTTGATATAATGACATACCGCGACAACATGGCCCGAAACAAACAAACCAAAAAAAAAACAAACCATCGTATTCTTCCCCAAATTTGCGTTAGATAAAGATGACCAGCATTTCTGCACGTGTCTGCTTTCAAACGAAACAGTAATAACCTAATTCGACAGTAAGCCTATCTCGTAAAATTGATGTAGACTAGTGCAGGTAAGTATAACTGTATCTTCTCACAGAAAAATCAATTTCAGATTTTGCATGCGGTCTATTCTGCTCAAAAGTCTATTGAATCTCGAAAAAAAAAATTGCGAGATCCGACGGGTTTTCCTATGCGGCCATACATTTAAATTTTAAAAAAATGAGGAAAACATGACTCAAGATGGTGCAAAGGCATGGGTGCCCAGTCGAACAAACAAAGGCTCACTGAGGAGAAAGAGACCTCGAAATTAAGCCCTGGTCTTTTCATGCAACTGTTAGACCATTAGTAAAACAGTCTGGCTTTCATCTGAGATATCAGAGTGTAATCACCATATCACCATCACATTTAGGATGTAATTTTTTGCACGTTCATTGACCAAGAGTATTTTCTTTATGGTGTTTAGAACACAGGTAATCTAGTACTCATATTCAACTGTACACTCACAGTGAATACCCAGATTCGCAAACTGATTTCTAGAAGAGCAGTGGTCTGTAAAGATTTCAATGAAATCACACTACAATGTCCTTGGGCCACTTGTGTGCTGACACTACTGAATATTTCTTTTTTGTTTGTTCATATTTTATACGAATTCATATAATAATACTGAGCAGATCTAGCTCTGAGAAACATAATGACGACAAAGCAAAGAAGAATCAGAGTGACACCTGCGACAATTCTGTCAAACAAAAAAAATTACACAATGCAAATCGATAAAGCCGACAATGCCCAAGACTGTGTACAAGGACGGCTTTTCGTTGTTTTTTTTTTTTTATAATTACTGGTTTACACTGATTAGTCTTGATTATTATTATCATCCTTTTTTCGGTTTGCCTTAACTAGGAACTATTTCTGACATTGATAGAATTTTTAAATAAAAAAATATTCTTAATAAAGTTGTATTTTAAAAAATTCAGCCGAAACGAAATGGTGAAAATTAGACCGCTTGCAGGTCAACGAAATATGACGTGCTGACATGTAGCTCTATTTGGCGCAAACATTCTGGATGTGGATAAACGCAATGCATATTCCAAGCGAGGTGTAATACTTTACCTATAAAAGGAAATGTTTGCCACCAGTATGTTTTATGCCAGTAGGGAATTTTAAAGTAATTTATCGTGTTCAGCTTTTTTCGTACATGTTGCCCTCGAATTTTCAGTCACCTTAGATGCTTTTGTAAGCCCTCTTAGACCCACTGTACCTTATGTGGCACATAAGCTTGGTGTTTCCATAACAAGTGATATGTAGACATGGCGCCTTGAAGAACAAGAGTACAATGGCACATATTACTATATAACAATAAATAGTCTATACAGATAGTATAAAAATTATTTCGAAAAGATCTAAACCATTTACTCAACACATCTAAAAGAATCGGCTCGGTCTATGTCACTAATACCATTACTGCTCTTGGGACTTAAAGGGTTAAATTATTATTTTTTAAATCTTTGAAAACAACATACTAAAACTTAAAATATTGCAATATTCCAGGATGGTTATATATTACTGGTAGTTGCTAGGCAAACAAATGCAAGTCAGTGTAAGCTTTGTATAGCGATATACGCCATCTGTCAGTAGCTAGAGAAAAAAAAAAGAAAAAAAAGTTGCATTTATCAAAAATAGTTAGATTTCCTCTTATTCGAATCGTCTTTACAACTTCGTGGGGATTTCGTAGACGAAAAAATCCTTGATGTGGACAAATGCAATGTCTATTTTAAATGGGGTATTAAACTTCCTACAGTTTAACAAAGGAAGTATTCATAATTACATCCTCTTTAGTCTTTCTGGCATGGCTGGTTGCAGCATCCGGTCATCCGGCAATGTGAACTGCATTATATGTTAAAAGTTTAAATCTGTTTTGGAAGGGACAACATCGCTCCTTAATTGGAACCAAAGAAGTTCGATAGAATTAAGGACTGAAAATCAATGTCACAGAACATGAATCTATTCATAGAATTATGAATCTATTCACTAAAGCATGTAATTCAGCTTTCCTAATCGCTCAAACAAGATATGGAATATTTCTAAAACCAGTTGTTGTTTTTTTCATCAGTATTTCTGTTGGATGATGTTGGGACTTGAAAAAAAGTGTTTCTCAGAGTGGTAGAAATCACTGCCCAAGATGATCGTTGGATATTGAAACGGGTAGCAGACAAGGAACTGACCAGTTCACAGACTAATATTTCAGCATTCACTTTATTAATTTACTGGTCGTCAGCATGACACGATATTAAGATCTTGTCCAGACGTCCATGAGACCCATGTTTTTACCGCGAATATGGAGATCAATTATTCTTTGACCGGTGAGCAGTTGCATTTTTTTCTGGCGGCACTTGTATCTTGTAATGTCCATAATGTCCCACCCTCCTTCCAGTTTGTTACAAATTCTCTTCAAAGGAGTAGTAGATCTAACAACTTTGGCACGCCAGTTCCCAGTAGATTATATAAAACCAACTTTAAAATGAGACATCACGATCAAGAAACAAGGTTATCAATGATCAAAACGTCCACGTTTGTGATGTCATGTCTAGAGACTAAGTAGTATCGGAAGGAATCCAGTCCCCTTTTTAAAGTAGGACACGCACATCAAAAATAATTTTCCCTTTTTCAGTACTTTTTCTCTCCAGAATGTATCTATGGTGCCCACCGAGTCAATTTTGCGAAGAAAGAGCATCGTTCTGTTACCGTGTTCGTATGTAATTTGACGCAATAAGGAGATCTAGAGTGACCGGGTTTGGCTCTTGCGTCCAGAGTTATTCCCCTTCCCCGATCAGCAGAAGCCTGTGGCAAAAACGCTGACGTCACTTACGTTCCAGCAGGTACAGACACGTCTACCTGACAATGTATTAATCAGCTTTTAATTAAGGTTCTGGTATTCCAAATTCAAACGTAACGTTTGATAGTGTACGCCAGGAAAAGTGCTCTGCATTTTCATTGCCTCAGCATGATTTTGTTTGGTATATCTACTGTTCACAGAAGAATTAAAGTATTCATACTAACATGCTATCACCCGTCCGCAGAGCACTGGTTAGACAGCTTGGCCATGTGGCTAGAACGTATTTGACGTAAGCTTATGGCCGCCACGCGTGCAGTGGTTGTAACAATTTGGACTTTGGATAATGTAAACCTGTGGGTTGTCTGGGGCCAACAGAGGCGTTATATCATTATGAGTGACACTTGAAATACTGTTTTATTGGAATAATAAGGTCTCGTATGATTTAATATGGTCTGTAGGACAGCGCAGTCTTCCTTTAACGTATGATCACCAGCGTAACACCTTACTTGAAACATGCATTGCATTTATCGTCAACCATAGGGGTTTGCGTCTCCTAATGCTTTGTGTCCGCGTGTCACACTCCATAAAGATGTAAATCAGCTAATATTCATCATTTCGCTACTGCCGAGTTTTTTAAATAACTTTTTGAATAAATCTTTTTTTTTAAAATTTTTAATTTTAAACTCTGTCAATATAAAAAAAAATAGTTTCTAGTGAAGGCAAATTGAAAGAGGACGCTATGGAAGTAAATATAAAATGGGGTCAAAGTAATTTAAGCAACATTTTTTTTACTTTTCGGCAGGTGGGGGCCGGGGGGGGGGGTTAATTTAATTTTAATTTTTTTTTTGGCGTACATCGAACGTCTTAAATAAAACCAACAATATTTTACTTTTTAAAAATGCCTACATTTTTGCACAACTTGATTCTAATCTGTTATCGAATCAGTTCTATACCTCTCTGTAGTGTATCTTGCAACAACAACAACAACAACAAAAAAGAAGATAAATAAACACTACCGCAGATGTTGAAAATTCAGTTACCTACCATCAGGTTCGAAAGAATAGATACTTGAAGCCTTCAACCAAAATAATAGTGCAGGCTCGTTTACAAGCCCTGTTACGATTAAAACAATGTTACAACAACAATGAATTAATGTACCATTGAAAAAAAATCGCCAGATTATGCAAAATAAAGAAACTTAGCCTTCAGCGAGAAGCAAATCTCATGGAAGTTAAAAATCTTCAGAAAAACGAAAAAATATGTAAACGGCCCTTGCGCGACCTATAAAAAATAAAACTATGACATTTCAAAATATTTTAGAAGAAAGCAATTGAAAACCAGGCAAAAAAAGAAAGACGCTGAAAAAAAATTCCAAGGAAAATTTAAATAGTTCCCCAAGCGTCAAAGTATTCGACATTATATTGCCTACAACATGCCAAAAGAGAACTAGGCTGACAGATTGATACGAACCCTCCGCCAACGACTCTTTATCGTTCCTTAATGAAAAACCATATCTACCACTTTCAGGGTGTTCCCCAAAAGCTAATTAATAGTTACAACAACACACCACATAAGTCGTTAGGTTACATATCTCCTGTCGATGTTACACAGGAAAATAAAACACAGATTTGAGTTCATCAATATTTGGAGCCTGCAGGAAAGAAAAGCTAGAGACAATCAAATTAAAATACCACTTTAACATACTTGACACAGTTCGAGTATCATTTAAAACGCAGGATTTCTTAAGATCCTATTAAAGGCCATTTTCTTCTGAAATATTTGAAATATATTCACATTTTACACGTCAAGGCATTCCACTATATAAACTGAAAGATCTGAAAGGTGAACCTCTTGTGGAAAATTTCTACCAGAGCCAACTTCAAGCGGTGGATGTAACACAAGATCACTTGTGGAACGTGGAAAAGATAATCTAAACCCTCAAATCAGGCTACATAGATTTTTACCAGACGTCTGTGTCATATCCGGTGAGGCAGGTCAAGCCTACGATATTATAATAGATATCAATGCTTCGAAAGTATGCAAGGTGAAGATTAACCTTAGCGTGGTGTACGCCCACAGAATAGCTCTCCAGAAAACAATAGCCAAGTACTTCTTTACGAGATATGAAATTAAAGCATACGCAGTGCCCGCAAATTGGTCAGCATTTCAATTCACAATCCACTCCTGGTGTCAAAACCTAAACAGATTGTTTCGTGCCTCACCAGCTCAGAGGGCTTTACAGGTAGCCATGGCAATAATCCCTATTCGCTAAAACACTGACATCAACCAGATTATAGTATATCTGGACGGTACCAGCATAGGTGCCAATGTCATGGTGAGCTTTAAACAAACCAATAAAAAAATACCTATCCAGTTATGATATCATGTTCATCCTCAGTGGACGATGGTTTGATGACACAGGCATTAGTCTTACACGCACTTATTTTAAATATGGTTATACACTTTTCTGTTAAATTCTCGAATCCCTCTACGGAAAATGAAAAGTATCTCTCCCTAATTAACAGGGGTTATCTGCGTATCCAGTGTCAGTTCTTAACACCTCTACCAGAGCCAGTGACTGCGGTAGTGATGGTAACATTTGAAAGCTTTGTATTGTTTTTTTTTTCTTTGACATAGACATTACAAGAAACGCACTGCTGATAATCAATGGATGTTGGTTTCGCGGTGGGGAAAAAAACGCGTGCTTAAATCTGTTCTGTCGGCACCGAGTGGAGGTGGTAAAACAATATAGCCTACGTCAAAGGACTGCTTGAAAATTCTGACGCAGTACATTTATTGGGCGTATTGCAACCTGCCTACAACAAGATGCAAACAAACATAGCCAACATAACATTTGCTCAGGGGCTTCCAATCAAGCGAGATATTCTGGACTGGAATGAAGCATCAACAGCCAAGTATACAATACAAGTTCTGGATGACTTAATGACAGAATGTGAAGAGCACCATGTAGAATTATTTACTGTTTTCTCACATGACGTAAACATGTCTGTTCTTATGGTATTCAATCTTTATAGCCACCTAAATATGTATGTCTACTAATAGTCTCAATACGTATGTTTTTGCAGTGTTTAGGAAGCACTGGACAAATTACAAACTCAGACAGGTCAAACGCAATATTTTATGGACCATGATCTAAAAGCAACGAGTGAACGAGAGTTTGGTGACTTTATCATGGATATTAACCCGATTGCAAAGCTAGACTATCAGTTGTTGATGCAAATCTAGCCAGGAGAGAATCCGATGTGCCTGTCTGATGAACATTTTGAATCTGTGTTCAACGTATTGTATTATGGATGTTTTTTACAACCGGTTACATCCGAAAGCAAAAAAAAAAAAAAGGTCCAACAAATTTGACACTGCCTTAGTTTGTTTTCAGTAAAATACAATGTATCATGGATCAGTTAATATTTCAAATTGATTTCATCAATTGCTCCCCTCACGGTACAAAGAAACCCCCGTTTCTATCAAATGATAACACAAGTCTTCTAATATTTAATACGTTTATTGCACAGCTAAAGGTTGTATTTGTTAACTATGCAGACTTCGAGTGTCTGTCTGTTAGTGTGGATCACTGTGAGGGAGATAATAATAATGAAAAAAAAAATTGAAATGCGGTATATATGTCTCCTATCCAAGCTAACGCCTGCTCACGCGACTTCACATATCTTTCACTGCTTATAGCCATGTACCCATTTTAAAGACGGGTGGACTAAGGAAAATATCAATAAATGCTTCCCCAGGGCATCAAAAACACAACCGTGGTCGAGAATCGAACCCACAACCTTTAGATCTTGAGTCCAACGCGGCAACCATTCGGCCACGTTGCTTAACATATTTGTATATATACAGTATTTGTTCCTACCCAGGTCTGAGTCCACACTCTTCTGGCACCACAGCGTATTTAAAGTTTAAACCCTGTTGTTTTGCATACCTTCGTGTAAACAACAATACC
>JAWQUT010001033.1:0-20737 GCA_033807755.1 Ellobium chinense | reverse complement strand
CCCAACCTCCCCACATACAGCCAACAAATTCACATTAGAAGAAGCCACAGAAAAAAAAAAAAGGTTGTTTGTAACAATAAGGGCGGTTACGATGCGGGCATATAGACATGATCTGATGTTTCTGAGTTCCGCATATATTCCACCATAATAGCACTGGTATTTAAAATAAAAAAAAAAAACACTTCAAGAAGCTAAATGTGACAAACCTAGGTAAGTAAATCAGCATTGCAAATATTCTGCGAGACACGCGGTTACAAAATTCGTTCGTGGATGAGGTTAGTTCTCGTACTCTAATTTTGAGTTCTAATTTTGAGGCGCAGTTCATGTTGGGAAGACGTTTTTGTTGGGTTTTTTTTTTTTCGAGTTCCACTAGCCAGGTATTTCGTATTCCGTAGAAACTCTGCAAATCCTTAGTTTACATTGCCCACTAATGGTGTGGTTAAGAAAATATAATATACACATCTGATATTTGAAATATGAAAGCAAATCCATCTGAGTCGGGAGAGTGTCCATGGCTATTTTTGTGGGCGGGACGAGCCAACCGACAGTAACGATGGGATTGTGCAGCCTTAATTTGTATGGGAAAAGTAAAGGGCACGAGATCGACGCCAAACTGTCTTCAATGGGTGTCCAAATGTAGTCGACATTTACGTTTCTTACGAGGTATACCTTTTATATGCTCGGACTAACCATGTTCCACTGGTTCTAGAGAGCTGAAACTTTTACAGCTTTTCGAAGTACTCTCCATTAGCATTGATGCACGACATCACCCTCCTGAACCAAGAGACACTCCTCAGCAGGTATCCCCTCGATTATTTTGTTGAACATAAAAAGCGCTTCTTCGTTGTCACTGAATCGCTTCCCTCTTATTTGATCTGTGACTGACGGGAATAAGGAAAAGTCACAAGGAGCTAGATCAGGTGAGTGAGGCGGTTGTGGGAGACATTTTACGTTTTCTCTTTCCAAATACTCTAAAGTCACGTGTGCTTTGCGAGCACTTGCGTTGTCGTGGTCAGGTTAAGCCATCTAGTGTCCGTTCTCGGATGCTTTTGTGTGCCCACTTGTGGAAGACCTTTGATAAACAGTTATTGATATACCATAGGGCAGTAACAGTCCTTTGTTCTTCTACAAGAATTGTTATAATATGGCCGCATTTTCCGAAAAACACCGTCACCATAGTCTACCAGTGCTCTGAGATAGCTTAAATTTCACAGGTGGAGCACCTCCAGCACCCACCCAACACATGCTTTGCCTCTTGCTTTCAGGATTGTAATTGTACACCGATGTCTCGCGTCCAGTCATGACTTTATACACAGACTTTGACCGGCCTTCATCATATTCTTTAAGCATGGTTTGACAAAACTCAACCTTAGCCCTTTTCTGATCCTCCGTCAACATATGGGGTACCCACCGGGCACAAACCTTCCTTAGCTTTAAGTGTTTATATAATATTTTATAGACAGTAGTGGATGAAAAGCCAAGTTCCTCCTGTATTTCCTCGTCTGTTATTCTTCTGTCTCTATGCACCAACTATCGAACAACTTCTATGTTTTCATTAAAATTTGTAGTTACAGAGAAGGGTCTTCCACGGGAGGGGTCTACTTTGGTGGTCTTTCTGCCACATGAAAATTTCTGAGACCATTAATTTTGTAAACAGTTGATTTGGAAGGGGCAGACTCTCCAAATGTTGCTGTTAGCTGATCCAGACATTCCATAGCCGTTAAACCCCCTTTGTAGTCATATAAATTATTGCTTGAAAACCACGAGCGTCTAGTTCCATTTTGACGTTCGAAGACTGCCTTACCTCATCTTACACTTCCTTTCATAAACATGTCATTTTTGTTGAAAAAACTATGAAAAAAATTTCCCGATCTTATAAAGCATTTATGCACACGTCTGCCAAATTTGAAATAGTAGAAACAGGTTAGTCCGAGCATATTAAACGTATACCTCGTATCACGGGGTTTATTCTCCTCATCTTTATATTACGGACACTGACCACTTTTTAATTTTTTTTTTTATTTTCACATTATATCGGATTGTTGATTTTAAAGGCGGTTTTATATTAGGATACGTACAGCTAATTGTCTTGGAGTTTTGTTGGTTTTCTTTTTTTTGCACATAGTTCAGTCATTTGCGACATTGTGAAATGGCGTAATTAGGTAGATTACTGTTTTACTATTTCCAGAAGGCAGAAAACTGCTCATGTAGTTTTAGGGGTATGCTATTTTTAAAAAGACTCCCTTCCCATTTACAGGGAATACATCGTCTTGAAGTTTTGCTATACTAGTTACAGAACAAAAAATGCAGAAAAAAATGGGAAAAAATCTATGCAATGCACCAAGTATAGAAATGTTATCAAAAGATGGGGATGCTGCAAATGCACATTGCCCAATGGAGGGCTCATGTTTATGTTAATGTTTAATAACCAGCTCATGTGAAAGGCTATGAATCAGCATACCATAAGCACCAAATGTTTGTCATATTACACATTAATTCAAAAAGTAAATTTTTGTTTCCGGTCCTCTCGGGAATGACCTCATACTCTGAAGCATGATAAATATGTTATGATGTTTTGGTGTTTTTCCAGACTGTGGTCACTAGTTATGGTTGTTTAGCATTCTAGCCACTATTTTCAGCCTATTTGCTACCGTCCAAGAAAGTTTTACTTTTCGCCTCGACCTATCTCGGCCTATCGTTTGTCTTTCGCCTTTGTTAACATCTTTGCTATTATAGATAGTGTTCTGTAGGATGTTCACGGTGGGTCTGATCATGTCTGCCTCATCGCCTCTTATTAGGATGTCATTTTCAAACACTAGGATCTTATTAATTCTTTCTTTAAAATACTCTGTAGCTCACATTTATATAATACTCGTTTGTGAAGTGCAGTTTGTACTGTAGGACGTATTTTTGTCCATCTTCGGTGGCCGGGGTATAGAGTAAACTGTGAATGTCAGTCGCCACTGGGTCTCCAGCTTTACGCCCTGGACGAATACTGGTGTAAGGTCCGCATTTGGAGAAAAGGCCTGGGGATCATCTTATCACATTGATAACATTATGTCGAACTTTGACTGATACGCCTTTGAGGGCCCTTTCAATGAGGCTATGTGAGGAGTTCACCTCTATATGGGCGTGTCCTTTGACTAGGTACTTTTGGCGGACTTTGACATTTGATGTTTCCACGAAATACTGGCAAGAAGTTGGTTACAGATTTGGACCAGCATGTACAGTCATCACTGTAGATGACAGTTTCTTTGGCCACAGGTCTTCCTTTAAGGTAATAAAAAGAAATGCAAATCGCGAATTCATTTGCAGATAGTCCGCCCACAGTTTCATTCCACACATAGCAGGTAACACAGACTGCAGTCGCAAAGTCGTAGATGATACAATTGTGGACACATAGCTTTGTTTTAAAGTACATGGCTGAAGCATTGGTGTCTGGTGCCAGCAAAAATGCAGCAAACTGGCCAACATTGTTGGCTTTGCTCTGCAACGCTCTTCGTTTGTCGCCATCCTTGTGCTCCAAAGCTTGCTGTAAAAACATTCCTATAGTCTTGCCATTCGTCTTGGGACACATTGCCAGTTTCGTAACCCACACAGAGGTCACATCTGTCCTTCTTGGGTACATAGATGGACAAGTTTCTCCTTTGGAATTCTTTGGACCATGCTCTCATTTGAAATGCATCCTTATTGTTGGATTGACAATGGTGCTGATAATGTTTATAAAGTTCCGTTAAGAAGCGGTACCTTCTTTCCAGATACATTTTGGCAGAGGACTTCCTGCAATAGTGGCTAGGCATTTTAGGCAGGTCATCGAAAAATTTTTGGAGGAAGTATCCTTAGACTTGCACGAGCAAGGATCCTTCAAAGTTTTTTTTTTTTTTCCAGTGCAGCTGACGGACTCACTTCCCATATATCTCTTCGGCGCTTTCTGGCGTTCTGCTTCCATTCGCTCTCGCCTTGTGGCTGTTGTTTCTCAACATCCGTAATGCTGTGCTCGTTTGTCAAAACATCTAGTTGAGTAGAGGTTGATTCTAGCTGAGGCTGACAACTGGCTTGCGTAGAGGGGAAATGTTTATAATAGGAATACAGGAATACAGTGTTGATGCCGCTTGAGGGTCAGGTGGGTCGCTGGCTTGTGTCGCTGAAGGACAAAGTTGACCACAGGAGGATGCCAGCTGAAGACCCGGCTGATGGCAGCTTTGTGTCTCTAGGGAAGGCAGTTGAGCAAAGACGGATGCTAGCTGAAGGTCAGGTAGGTCGCTGGCTTGTGTCGCTGAAGGACAAAGTTGACCACTGGAAGATGCCAGCTGAAGATCCTGCTCATGGCAGCTTTGTGTCTCTAGGAAAGGCAGCTAAGCAAAGGCGAATGCTTGTTGATGATCAGGTATGTCACTTGTGTGTGTCGCTGAACGACAGAGTTGACCAATGGCGGACGGCAACTGTGGATCTGGTTGATAATTGGCTTGTGTCGATGAAGGACACAGTTGAGTACTGTTTGACTCACGCTTAGAGTCCGGTCTGTCATTGGTTTGTAACGACTTTAACAGCTGAAGGTCTGGTTGATTGTTGCTTGGTGACGGTTGGAAGTATTTTAGGACACCGGATGGTGAAAGACTAAGGTCTGGCTGAATACTAGGCATCAATATTTGTAGGTCTGACTGATTACTTGAAAGTGAATGGAAACTGGATGAGATCCGACAAATTATGTTTTTATTTTCACTGGAGATTTCGTCAAAAACTGACGCAGAGATATCCATATACAGTGTCATTGAAAAGAATATCAGTCACTACGCTTTGCGACGTCGTCGGCGATATATCTAGAAAAGGTTCATTTTCTTGATGTTTCTTATGAAACTGAATTAACCGAATTGGAATTAAGTTCTTTTGACAACTGCAAATTTTTCCTGCTCTCCTGAGGGGATTCACTGCTGCAGAAATTGAGAAAACTTATCCCTTGGACAATTATGAGAATGAACAAACTCAGGTTGTCAATGTGGAGGAGCAGAAATTTAGGAGTGAAGCCCGATTTTTATACAGTTTTAGGGCATACCCTTACTAAATTTCAGACGGTTTGATCAAGCGAGAATATTCCTGTTTAGCTCATCTCTAACTTTCGAAGCGACATAAGCCAAGGACAATGATCTAGACAAGTTAGGATGGTTACTGATCTCTTTGATGTGCAGTCTGATGGGTTTGCCTACTCAGCGGGCCACCTGTTGGCCAGAGTAAATATGTCCCGACTGTTTTCTTTTGATGTCGCCGACACCGGCTGAAGTTACATGCATGTATCAAGATGGTTTAAAGACTTCCCCGTCTCCCCTCCAACGTCATCGTCATCATTACAGACATAAATTCAGTCCTTGTATTCCTCGATTTTCGCCAGAATGAGAAATAGAAGCAGAACCACATTAACAATAAAGTACAATAAATCCAGCACTGCACCCAGTTCCCTCACACAAACATTAAAATAGCAGCAGCAATTCTTTACTTTCTGCAATTTCTATCTTGAGTTTTGATTTTAAATAACTTTCATTGTGGCAGTCTCCTTTACGTTTTTTTTTAATCATCCTACAGTGATTCTGAATAAAAATAAATAAATAAACGTGCAGGACAGGCAATAACTGGCTTACTACTAAACTACCATTTGACCAACATCAATAGATCAACGGATTTTAATCCGCCAGACACCTTACAATAGGACGCAAGTATAGCGTCTCATTGTATAGATCCCCGTCGCGCCCGGTCGGCCAAGCGACGCCGAGGCCCCTATAAAAAGTATAATCGGCATGATGAAATCGTCCAAGCGGCGCTCCGGCGGATGGCCGACTTCATCATGCCGGATGGATATGGCCGAAAACTTTAGTGTAATATTTTGACACTTTCTAGTTGAAATTCAGCCCTGTGATTTTCATGGAAGATGGGCCTTTAGGGGGACATTATTTTTCAGTAAAAAAGCGGAATACGTTTTTTTTGGCGTTTGGCCGATTTCATCATACCGTTAACGATATTCCGTTATCTTTTAAAGACCTTATTAAGAAAGAAACAATCCAAGCCTACGGTTTCGCATCACTGTTGCACTGGGTAAATTCGGCTATTGAGACTCCAACGGCCGACTGACAGTTTAAAAAAGGAAACCGTTCGCGTGCATTAAACACCCGACCAGTGGCATTCCTAAAAGTATTCAACTAGACCGCTTCACAGCATAGAGAAAAGAGACGCTAAAATCATGTCTCGCCGTGAAAACGTAACTGGCGGATCTGAGTCACCTAAACACAGCACAGAGAACGGCTCAGTGTGCACAGTGAAAATGTTAAGGCGGAGTTTGTCCACTCCAATACCATTTATAACCTAGTGCAGTGCACATGACGTCGAAAGTGGAAGTAGGACCATAAATGGCAAGAAGGCGGCAGACTGTGTTGAGTGTACCTGTGGTTCGGGCTTTTTCTTAATAAACCTTGGTTAAACCTTGTACAAGAACATCTGAGATACAGGGTATGGGAGTTGCGGGTATGGATCAGACAGAAGAGGAAGTGACAAAGGATGAAGTTGAAATTTTTGAGAGAAGGTAACTGTGAAAGGGAAAGGGAGAAAACAACACAGTGGGAAGATGGTAGCTTTCTAGATGAAGAGGTTGATCGGATCCTGTTACTTTGTCAACACTCATGACTGGCAGAAGAATCAATAGGAAAGAAAGTGAGAAAGGCAATAGATGTAGACCCAAACAAAGAGCCACGGGGGAAGAGGGTAAAGAAGCAGATCGACGAGTGGAAAAGGGGACACACCAAAGGAAAAGCATCGAGGGAAAGAAAGAGATATTAAGACATATTAACCTATTCCAAAAAGAAAAGCCCCTCTCTCTGAAAGTCATTTGGAATATCCAAACAAAAGATAATGCAGTGACAAGATGTCTGAACACACCTGGTGACTACAGTCAGTAAACTGATTCGAAATATTCTGACTCAAACTTTTCTGAACCTCAACTTTAGAACTCAGCTTATGGGATGTAAAAAGAAAAACAAAGCATTGGATGCACATATATACTTACCTGTAGCATCGGATGATTAAGGTCTTTGCGAAAAACGGACACAATACAGTCGACTCCGCTTAATCGCCTTTTTCGCTTAATCGCCTCGTTTCCTAGGGAACCGATTTTTTTCTATATAAAAGTCACTGGATAATCGCCTCTCACTCCGGATAATCGACCACTCTTCAGCGCCCATGAATTCAAAGATCAGCGGTTGAAGGGTTCCAGTTGACAAACAAACAATGTACACAGACAGTTTAACTGCGCGACGGATAGCAGACCGACCGGTTGACTGAGTGACAGCTGCCACCCCGAAATAGATGTGATAAACCTCTCCTCTCCACCTCCCCATCCCCTTGTCACCCTTCGTCCCACGCTACGTATCACCGCCTTCGCCCGTCCGATATGCTACTGTGCCGAAAGCCGTGGTATAGTCTCCTCCCCCCACACCTTGATTGCGCCTGTCTGGTGGATTTCGGTTAGATCAGAGAACGTGGCATGTGGATGAACGGTCTACCCCGACCATGCCATCCTACTCCTTATTGTCTGCTGGGTTATTGCGAGGTGACCAATGAGAGAGACCGCGGAGATAAAACATTTTGTGCGCTACAACACCGTCAAACTGGAGTTTGTCCTAAGTCTGGCGACAATAAGGTGTCAATGCACGATATCAAACCACGATATCAAAGAAATTTAATCTCCTTACCGAAAATATGGCCGAAATTACTTCCTCCGCTTAATCGCCGCTCCGCTTAATCGACCACTTTTTCCGTGATCCCGAGGATGGGCGATTAAGCGGAGTCAACTGTATTTAAAACAAACATATAGATGGTGTTTTGTTGTTGTTGTTGTTTTCCCTGTCGTAGTATGAGTTGGGGGAGACACCCCCGCTTTGTCATGGATTTGATGAGGGATTTGTATCGTTTTCGAGGGATTTTAAGTGATTTTTAAGTAATGCAAACTGTGAAGTGCAGGAAAGAAAGGGAGATAGGCGCGCGTTCGTTGGGTATATTTTGGGGGTTATTCGCGCAATAGCGAGATGTGCAGAAAACACTGTAGATATTGCTTTTTTACAAAAAACACTCGCAATAAATAAAAATAGAGAAAAATGGACCAACAGTGAGAATAGCCAATCTTTTTATCAGCAGGAGCTAATCATAACAAAGGACACTGCATGAAAACATTTTAGCACAGGAGAAATTATGTAAATAGATGAAATTATAATAAACATCAACATATTAAATGCATATAGACGAGAGAACGCTATGTATATTAAATGTGTATGCTCCTGCAAAAAAGGAAAAAAAAAAAAACAACAAAAGACTGTTTTCAACAAACCTCTCCAAAACTGTAATAAAGTATGAAGTTAAATTGAATAGCATCAGTGTAATGGGGAATTTTAATTGTCTCTAATAATGAAAGGGATACTATTTCAGGAGAGTCGCATAATCAAGAAACAGGTATCACATTGAAGACTGAATGTTTGCTTGTATTGGTCTTTCCACACTCCCCCNCCCCCCCCCTTTGCTTGTTAGTGCTCACTCATGTTTACTCTGTGCTTATAGCCGCGACGGCGGTGACCCAGATTTCGGGTGAGTTTCTTTTTTTCTTTCCCTCTCTGCACTGTTGTAATAGAGAGGTTGTTTATTAAACATGACCTCGATTGAACTTTAGTAGTAATGACTGGAGTGTTCTAGATAGTATATTTACATCTCGGTCACTGTGAATATCTGACCTCGGCCCGTTGCGAACTTTCTGGAAATGTCAAGACTGTTGAAGTCGGTTATCGAGATTGTCCAGAAGTTCGGTGAGGAATTATATATAAGGGAGTGAGTGTTTTGGACGTGGTGTGGGTGTATAGCAAAAGTTTCAAGTGCCGCGTAGCGTTACTACTGTTTCGTAAGCCTTGCTTGGTTCTCTTGTGCCAGTGTTGTAAATAAACGTTCTTTTTCTTCAGCTTTAAAAGGCATTGTGTTATTCACTGACAGCGATATGCAGACGTTTTCTGAGATAGCTGGGTGATTAACCCCCTGCCTCCCTATTATACGCCTGTACTGAGCCAAGTTATCGTTGCTACAAAGACTTTTGTTACAACTGTGAATTTTTGAAACATGGCGAATATATCATTCAATATAAAAAAAATACAACTACACGTGGGAAATATAAAGGCCATTCACAGCACGGAGACTAAATTACATTTTCGCTGATGCCAGTATCAGAAATTAATTGTGAAATTATTCAATCAGTGCTACGGACAGACCACAGAGCAGTAACACTGAGGAGGGGACAAGCTACATTTCAAAGAAGGCATTTATTCTATAAGCTAAATAATTATCTACTTAAAAATAAATAATAATGTTGATATAATAGAACATAAACGAGTACATTGAAAATCATCAGACCTTATACCTACATTTTATATAGGAAGCCGTAAATAAGTTAAATAAGGAAATATCTACTGAATATAGTAAAATAAAGTCAGCTAGCAGAAAGGACAACACGAAGGAATTAGAGAACAGAAATATTGAACACATTCAAACATAATGTAGGAAGTGACCTAAACAAATGGGACAGTTGCAAATCTGAAAGCAAATTAAAAGGCTGGCTTAGAGGTTCAAGCTGAAGACATGGAAAACATTCTGAAAAGTCCTAAGCATAACGCAGCGCCTGGAATTGACGGGCTAATATCAGCATTTTACAGAATATTTTGGAAAGGTCGACACAACCTCTTGTTAGCAAGTTTCACTACAGTTTTCACAACATGTACTTTGAAAGAATCGCAATGGGGTGAAAACTGTAATACATAAGGGTAAAGATTTAGCAAGATAATGATGCTGATGATGATGAAAGCCCCTTCAGCATTACGTTTTGGATGGCCCACTGCCTCTCGGACAAATGCACATGGCTTCCTTAAATATATTGCTGATGTTGTATAGTGTGTTGTAGTCTTGGCATGAGACAAGTTAGAAGATTGAAGATCATCCCAGTAAGAAACAAAGACTATAGCATTATAGCTAAGGTTCTTGCAGAGAGATTACAGAAAATCTTACCATAGAGAGTATCAAAGACACACCAAGTATACAGGAGCAGCGTCAATATTACTTAGATTAACTGATGTTATCATAGAATTTACATATAAAACAAAAGAAAAGGGATATCTTCTGGCGATAGACTACAATATGCTTTAACAGGGTCAGCCATGAATTCTTTGCTAAATAATATGCCTTATCAAAATAAAACCCTTAATAGGTAGAATATAGTTAAGACACGTGCTAAAAACAGTACGTACGGACGTTCCATTAAGGTCCCAGCCGACTAATAGTCCAATAAAGTGTCAAAGTACAGTGGTTTACACAACCTTCCAAGGTCACAGTGACCAGAAATATCAATACAGTACTGCTATTTCGCAAGACACACTAAACTCTCTAGTTGAGGTGTTATGATTTTCCCGGCTAAACCAAGCTAATCATTTTCTATAGCTTTGAAAGAAGAATCCAAAGAAGATTGCATTTGACCTGGAAAATTCGACTACCGAATGTTTGAATTTGCAATTGTCTTTGGGATTCCTAAACAATGCTGAAACATGTTTTGCTCAATCTAATGGTACATATGCAATTTTTTTTAGTGGAAACAGCATTTGTAACATATAACAGTAGTCATATTAAGAGTGATGAGAAAGTACAGTAAATAGTTCTGCATAGTTTTCCCCATAATCTATCATTAAATCATTCAAGACAATGGTTGTATGGTTGGTTGCTGAAGATTTGTCCCCATCCAGAAAAGCTTGCCTGCTCGGAAGACCTTGTTATATTTTCATGTTTCCTTTTAGGCAGTTTGCCGGGCTTTGTAAGCCGAATAGATATGATATGTCTTGACATCAAACATGGCATCAGCATTTTACGACAATTATTTTACAAATGTTATCTTACCATCTTTGTTCAAGACCGACAGAAGCATAATAGTTTAAGTAGAATATTTCACCACGCTCTCCTTTTCCCACCATGAGGTCATCTCCACTGATTAAGTTGTAGCATATTACTCATACTTTTTCAAATAAACTTTGAAATGTTTCTATTACCACTGCTGTCACAAGCTCTCGTAGAAGCGTAGAAAACTTAGACTGGAGAAGAAATATCAGCTCTCCTAAGTAATGATAGGTACTCTTATTCTGCATAGGTGGGTTTGATATAGTATCAAAACACGGTAAATCCATTTGTGTAATCGAAATGTAAAAGACCAGTCCCAGAATCGTCGTTTCACTGCTCGTTAAAGCTGAACCTGTTGTTATAGTTGGATCTAAAGCTGTCACTGAACTTACTAAAGCTCAGCTCTGCGTTATCATTGATGCTTGTACCATCAAGTTAAACCACTATCTGGTTGATGTCATGGTAAACCTGAAGGCGATTTTGGTGTAGCTACCTGCAAATCCCCCTCAGCTGCAGAAACACATCACTATTTGCTTTGGTTTGTATCCCATGAAGGGACTGTCTTTAATCTCTAATTGATCTCTAATCGCCTCCATCTTAACTACAACTAAAACAACTCTCTGTAAGCTTGACATTTTTCTATCCGTTTTATATTTGTCTCGACATCACTTCCTCTGCTGCTGCTAAAGTTGGCTTAAAGTGGCTCATGTTGTTGTTCCAGCATCGTATACTTTTCTTCAAATGTTTCCATTGCGTCTGCGATAAGGTGAAGAGCAAGGACTGATTTTTTTCCAGCATCCACAATTGTGTCTGTGCAAACCCAATCAAGAGAGACTTTCCATCGACATTGGATTTGATTATCTGTTATAAGGGCTTGTTTCAAATCACACAATCGAATTTCCAGAAAGTCATCACTCTGACTTTCATGGCCTTCCAAAGGCACACTGATAAATCGTGTTTTTGTCCCAACCTGTTGTGTAACCCTTTGACTTTCCAGGGTAATCTCCCAGGTTATGCGTGCTGGAGTTTCTATAACTACGGGGCCTATGCTGCGAAGGATGCAGGGAAATCGGATGCGTCCGTCGACATAGTTGACTACTCCTTGTACATAGAGACACCACTCGCCGTCTTCTCCTCCTAATATCGTCATATCTGGTGCCTCTTTGGACTCGTGGAGAGGCACATGCAAGGAGAATTCAACAGGTTGCAGAGGTCGAAATCGAAAAACATTGGTCTGTAAATCGGGTAGAATTTTTCTCAGTGCGTGGATGCGGGAATAGACCACGAAACTGTAATAAGCCAGAGCAGAAACGGATAATAATATAATTATTCTTTTTTTGTAATTGAAAAGCTGACTGACCATAAAATAATACCAGAAAAGGAATTATTGGGGCCGGGGATGGTGGTGGGGCTGACGTTTTCTCGTAAACAAATTATACTCATACTTTTAATAATCTCACAAGCACAGTACCTGGAATGAGTGACTGCTGCTTAAAAAAAAATTGCGTATCATGTACTTGATGAAACTTTCTATTTTGTGAAACATTAGAGGGGGATTCAGCTTTTATATTTCATGATGTTATTTCGACGATAACTGTCGACTGCAATCGTCTCTTTCTGCTTTCCGACAGAGAGTAAGAAACAGACAGTGACCTTCTTCATGTTTAAGTGATCTTATAGAATGGTGTCAGATGATCCATACCTAATTACAACAATGTATTTCATTGTATCTTCCCAGTCTTGAAAATTTTTATCCAGATGTTCTATAGGCAAGTAGTTATGTAAACTGTTACTATATGAAATAAAATCGCGTTGCTCTTTTTGTTTTCCAGAATTAAGAACTTCAGAACAGCTCTGATATCAGTTTTATCCATACTTTACCCTAAATCGACTTTTTAATAAAGCTTTCACTTTCGATGAAACTACACCAGTGCTTGAAAATTCTCGGAAATTGATGTTAAAACATGTTTTAAAACTTTGATTATCAACAGTTTCTAGCTCTTTGTTATTCGTCGTGAATGGAAAGATATTGAGATTCCCGTCATAAATTCAGAGCAAAAGACTAATCTGTCTGAGCAGGTTACACACAAATACAAAAAGTAGTGATTTGGTAAGTGAAGTAGACTTCAATTTTTCTCTAAAAGTTGTAATACCATATTATTATTATGTCAGCCCAAGCGCCTCGGTAGAACAAACACTTTTCACCTAGTGCCTAGTCTCAGTTTTACGTTAATTTCCAGAATAAAATAGTTATAATTTAGTGATAATTACACCATGCTAAATAAAAAGCACACACACACAAATTCTGATAAAGAGGTTTTACATACAGACGTTCTTTTTTTTTTTATTTCAGAATTACCTACCGAAATATATCTGAAGTTGCTCTTACAGTAGAGATTTCGAAAAGTTTCTCAATAATTATTTTTACCTGTAGATGCTGTTTTCTCAATTTACTTTTGGACAACATGTCTGAACTTTTTTTTCTTCAAATACACGTGATGATGGTGAAAGGTGTTTATCCACGAAGGGAGTATGTTACTGCTTACCTTGGCCTTTGCATGTATATAAATGTAAGAACATTGTGCCAGTTTTGTAAAGCGTCAAGGACCCATTGTACGGAATGAGCGCTATACCGTATAAATCCCTCTTATTATAATACTAATTATTATTATTATCATGAATATGACTGTACATGCGTATAAATATAAAGACTGCTTTAAAATGACTATTCTGGGTAGTATGTTAAGTGTTTGAAACCTACTATCTAAATTCGGCACCGCGGATCATGAGCACAGCGGGTCGTGAACAAATACTGTATATGCTTCCCATTAATTTCCTGTTCGCGAACGTCATTAACAATACCTTAGAAGTTTAAAAGGCGTGATATATGGCAGAGTGAGAAGGTAAGAGTATAGAAATCTAAGGTACCCATACAAAAAAACCCCCCAAAACTCGATCAAAGTCAATCTTGTGTCTCACATTTCAACATACTGTGTAAACTCTGTGGTACCTACCTCTGTTCTGCCATCTGTACAATATTTCTGGTGGATCTTCCTGGCTTGAGGTGCGAATGAATAACAGTGAGTTGTCTCTGCTGAATGCGGGCTGTAATAATAACATAATGAAATCGCTAGAGAGATCATGGAAGCATTTTAAATCATCTTCGAAACCATGCTGTCCTACCTTATTTTTCTTTTCTCACTCCTACATGATTGTATACTTTTTCGACTGTTTTCCATACTGCTGTTCTTGTTACAATTTGGGAAATAAAAGTTCTGAGTTCTGAGCTAATTCTGATTCTCTTTGAGTGCATAACATGAGTGTTGCAAAGTAACAAGGTATCATCATAGATACGTGCCCATGCTTCAGTTGTGCGACTGATGCATAATGAAAAGACGTGGAGTTCATACTGTTAAAAATCAATTGTAAATTAAACTAGTCAGGAACAGATTATTTTCAAATATATCAGGGAAACAAAAAGACAAAATAAAATGACAAAAAATGGGGAAATCGATATTAAAAAAAAACAACAACGTGAATTCAGGCTTTCTCTTGAGGAGTTGTCAGTGTCACAGTGATGCTCATTCGGAGCATTCTGAATTCAAGGCTCAGATCTTGCAGCGTTGGCGTTGTGCGACTCTATAGATAGTGGGGTACCAGAGTAATTGACAGTCAAAAGTATCTGTTGGGCTTGCAAGTCTAAAAGGCACTTAATCTACATGTAACTAAAATAAATATTAATATGTTATACTTCGTCCAGATCAGTTATACACTGTACTATTTTTGTAGAGAAATTGGCTCTGATATGATTCACATTATTTCATTGCCAGGAAATCAGTCGATCACAATTTCGGTGAAATCGCACACCAAAACAACAACAAAAAAAGGGCTGATCCTGGGAAATACGAATCATTACTGGGCTTCAACTTTGCAAAGAAAAAGTGAGCATGTGTGGCACAACAGAAAACATCCATTTCACTAAACCATTCGGAAATCGGGCCGTCACTAGGCTTAGGAGCTGGAAAATTAAGTATCCGCTCTGGTAAATAATCCTCACATTAACAAATCTCAATCTGTTATAAACAAATCGCGTAATTTCTTGTGGATTAGATACCAGACCGCGTCTGACGCGTAGCCCGTCCACTATCATAACTGTCAATTCCACAATGTCATGATCTTTATAACTTTTTATTGACTGAATTTTCCTCGAGGCTGATACGCCGAGTATTATAAAAGTCTTGACGTTGAGGGGAGGAGGAGTCAAAGAAATGGGATGCTTATGTTTTCAGGTGAATAACTTTAAAATTGCGTAAATCATCTTGACAAACTTTTCTGGATGCAAACTACTGTGGTCTATAGAGATAAATGCCATCTTCAAAGACATGATTCAGAAAAACTAGAACACAGAATTCGCATATAAAAAAAAAAAAGAAAAATCGTAAAATCTGATGTAGACTCATTTGGACAAACATTACTGTATGTTCTCATAGATACACCAAATCCATATTTTGTATGTGGCCTAGTCTTCTTGAAAATCTATTGAATCTGAAAATTTACAGCGAAATTGGCTACTTAACATGTATAGTGCATGCATGGTGCTTCACAAGATCGTATAAAAATAGTAATAGATTTATAGTAAAAGAGGAACGATTACCAAATGTTTATGTAGTAAAGACATCTACATTTTTCATGGATTCATAACGGAGCATAATAACCGGTAACACAAGAGTTATAAACACTTAAAACGGTACACTACATGGCATTCCATGACTCGAAAGTCACATTCTCAGGCCTACCTCTTTATTTAAATCGGCCCTTTTAGCTTTCGCCGTTAGGCATTTCATGATCGATATTTTAGGTCGTTGACTATTCACAAATATGACGATGCAATAGTCACTGTTGAGATTGACGTGAAAATTACTTGATGATTTGCAACTTACTGGATAGCCATAAATGTGTCTCTGAATAGCCATTTTGAATTACCAAGGCTCAGGGTAGGGACGGTGAGAGGAGATTTTCCATGCAGATATCACTCAGGATTCAGTATAGCAAGTGTAATATGTTACAGATCCAAAACGGGCAGTAAAATATATGTTTGTTTGTCTTTTTGTTTCAAACCCGGAGAGACAATAGCTCTCCCACAATGACCATGAAGATGGGGCTAAGGCTAACGTATCATTTTCCCCTGTGAGGTTTAAACCAAAAGAGGGAGAATAGACGGCTCCCATTCATGCACAGGGAAGAGGTCTCAGGTCGAACAAATGAAAGTTTATCGAAGAAGGAGTGGCTTCGATATTAGGCATGTGCCTTAACTTTTAACTGCCAACCCATTATTTGATATAATAGAAGTTACGTTGCATTTAAAACATTAATGTAGGAAATAATCCAGGGCAATGAACATCCGAGATTCTACCCTAAATTTGAAAGTGATTATACTGATGCTTCAGATTAGTCAGATGAAAGTTCATACGATTTTAAATGCAACGTAGCTTTCTAGCTCCGATTACATCAACTACTGGGTTGCCAGTTAAATGCAAAACCATATGCTTAATTTCGAAGTAAATTTTCGCTTACTGCGTACGATTTTGCTCAAGAATTTGTTTATTATATGTTTAAATAAAGTTCGTGAAGTATTTGATTCTGTAAAGTGTTCGAATTCATGCAGCTTTCGACATGTAATGAGAGGGGACTGTAAAATACATGGTGTGAATTTTTGTAGTTCTTTTTCATTTCAGTCACTCATAGTTGAAGTATTTCATACAAAGTTTGAACAAAAAAAGGTATCTTTAAGAACAATTTAATGTACTGTTATATTTCCTTATTCATTGTTATTTTGTTGCGAAATGCATAGAAGAAAGAGGTTTCTCACATTGATCTGAGCTGCATGTCATTAACGATTTTATTTTTGTAATGCTTGTGTTGCTGAAACCAAATTATGCAGTAAGGCATTGTTAATTCCACCTTTAAATGTAATAATTATGGTGATGTGTGAGTGTTTGAAATCCAGTTAAGACTCGGCCTCACACAAAGAAATGGCTTTCTATTAAGATTTCATTTGCAGGTTTATCAACTGACAATGTCATCATGAAAATGAGTGGTAATAATGGCACAGTTATGTTATTACTTCTGTTTTATTTCTGGAATTATGTTGCATTGATAAACACTAAAAACAACCAACTGACTCGTCAGCCAGCCAATTAGATCAAACCACCCACTTAAACCAAGCCAGTACAATCAACAAATAACCAACCAACAACCAGCCGAACAACCAACCGACTTACCCTACCCACTCAACTCACCATCCAGCCAGTCAGTCCAACTTAACCTAACCAACCAAACAACCAACAAACCAACCCACGCATTCCANCCAAATTCACTTAGCAAATCCTTTTAACCCACCCACCCATTTAATCCAGCTCAGCTGAACTCAGCTGAACTCAACCAACCAGCCCACCAATCAATCAACCAACCCAGAAATGTTCTTTTTATTCCATAGGCACCAATCTTTCAGCCAAGTTTCATGCAAAATGCATCAGAACTTATTGGGGTATCTTGTTAAAACCAAAACTATATTTTAAACATAATTTTTAATAAGCTCATTGAATTCTGCGAACTATTAAAGAAAACTTTGAGATTGTGGAATTTCTTGTAAGTGACAGTGGAGAAAACAGTTTATTGGCTCAAAGAGGAAAATCGGACCAGGCTTCTGTAACCTTAAGACCAAGGGGTGAGCGCCGCATTGTCTGCCTTTCCGTGGCTTTCCGTTTGAACCCTACTGTGTTACGAATGATGGTGGAGTTTGAATGACATTTTTCAGTGATTAAAGTCTTTATTGGTGCCCAGAAAAAAATGTGATTGTGAGAGATGAATGGAAAGAGATCACATGGTAATTCGCTCGAAGTTTCTACGTTTTTTATGAGGAAAATTACGGCGTATGAAGCGAGCAAGGATCAGTGTTAATAAAATAATTAAACTCACATTGTCTAGAAGTAATAGAGGTGCCATGAAATCCTTTTGTTAGTATCTCTAACAGTATAGTTTGTTGAGTTCAGTACTGATCAAAGGAAAGTGTAGATATACTTATCAAAGTATCGGTAAAACCGATCTTCTATTAGACGTCTACTTCTAGACTAGATAAACGTTTGGGGAAAGGATGCGACTTATTTGTGTTCGAGGAGTTCGTGCTTGACTGCATTATCCCCTTCATACATAAATGGGTATTGATGATTTCAGATTCATCTTAATATCTTACAACTTCATCTCTTGCATTCGGACAGTCCTGGAATCCAAAATTATTTCTTTTTCCCCGGGCACGATCTCAAATAGTCTATGCACTGAGTGACCGAAAATCGCAGCCGATCCTTATTATGTGTAAAGTTTTAAAATTAAGATTAGGTGTTGCTGCAGTAATGCACTCCTAATGAGGAACAACACTTTCTATCATTCCATTTCCATCCATCTCTCTCTATCTCTCTCTCTCTCTCTCTCTCTCTCTCTTCTCTCACTCGCTTGCTCGCTCTCTGGCTCACATGGTCTAACAANCACACCCCCACACACACACACACACACACACACTATTCCTCACCAGATGTTGTAGTCTTGTCCTATCAGTAGAGAAATAATATGTTGATCTTTCATTTACTTTTTAAATGATATTTTTAAGACCCGTGAAATTTATACGCCGGTAGCTATCAAGTGTACTGTAATGCTTCCACCTGGAGTAACACTGTAAAACAGTACGGCAAAACAACGGGACAATCAGATTTTTTTTTTTTTTATCATTACTTTTATTTTTATAAACAATGTTGCTGAAAACCATATTCACATTTCATAATCAAATATTAAAAAGGCAATGTAAGAAAACCTATTCCTAGAAGCTACAGTGAAAGTGGAGGATTTGGATAGAGATTAAAACACTACCTCTGGACATTTACAGATGATAGAAAGTTAATACTAGTCTAGTTTCTTTGACAAAGCCAAGTGGCTTGAGCTCATTGTGTGCAAAGGTACTAAGTCGCGAAATCAGTGTGTGAAAGGAGCACATTCTGTACGCCATATTATTATATCAACAAAGCCAGTAGGCCTCGTAAGCAGTGAGTCATGACAAAACTAGAACTCGCCAATCAAACTAGGTCAGCCGTTACGTGCGTGACACAGTGGTCAAACCAGCGCGGTGGATTAAAAAAAAAAAGACAATCTAGTGAGGCGCACTGAGCTTAGTGATAGAATTGTTACCTCTCTGATAAATTTCCTTCGAAATTTATTTTCTGTGCCAGAATCGAAGACACAGTTCTACCTCATATATTTGAATAAACAGCTTCCCACTCTTCGGCAGGGTCTTGTCGTCTGATCATACTTACATAGGTGGGATGCTTCAGATTTACATGATTGTATACGACTATACCAGCCTGTAACAGTACCTTTCTCAACTTTCCTTAGGTTCCCTCAATTTCCCTCTTCCTTCCTCTTTTCTTTCAATTTTGATTCCGTCTTCATCTTTCCTACCATTTCTCCTTCTGTGTCTTCTCTGATAGATAAAAAGCCTCGGTATTCTAAAGAGAAAGTCTTGTTCTAGCAAGACCTCATACGTCTCACATGTGAAATGCCTAGTTAGCTGATTATTTGCAATGACTACACATAGTCATTACTACAAACTAGGAATCTAAAAGGACCACTCAAGGCAGCATCGAATACAAATAATGGTGTTTTCATTGTCAACTGTAATTTAATAAGATTAATAAGAATTACCACTAATCCCCTTGTAGAAATAATTCCCCAAGAAGAATTCTTATTTTTAAAATGACTCGCCTAGTTTAACTGGCTACTGAATTCGTTTCCAGAAATCTTACTTCAGCTGTCTAATTCGTTATATTAAATTCCATAGCAATTTATACAGATGCAGAGATCATTTACAGCGAATACTATGAGCTCAGTGTACTTACTACATCAGAAGGTCTGCACTCGAACGTCAAAGCTGCGCCCGAGCTTCGTTGGTATCTGTTGATGTGGCTTCTTAGCGCCGATATTGCGACATATCCTCGTCTGCATGTCAGGAGTATGGGTTTATTGCGGTGACAAGGCAGTTTATGGTTCGACCAATCAGAAACACCTTGTCGCGGCGTTGCCCCTGTAAACAGGATAGCACAGCTGTCTTGCCCGTGACTAGCAGAAATACGATTTCACGCATGCTATTCATCGAGCAGAGAGTGCAGTGCGGACATTTCGTGTGAAGCAGCCGCAAGTGCCTGCATTGTGATTTCCGAAAACAAGGTAATGTTACGATTTCTTCCAGGAGACAACAGTTTGCTTGAGAAATTTAACGTCATTAAAATAACAGTTAAGCTGTCATCACCATAAAATTTGCTTCTCAGTGATCGCCTTGAGACAAAATTTAAAAAAAAAAAAGTAAAATTAACATTTAATTGCTAAGTAGGGAATTCTCTTTGTTTCAATGCCATGCACTGTAATGCCTTTCGTTCATGTTATACGCAGGTACAATAGCATAGCACACATTACAGACACTACTCACATAATGTAAACAAAACCATTATAAAGTCAAGGCTAGCTGCTACAGTGCAGTAGCTCGAAAGCCAGGTACTCATTCACACCTGAGTCGAGTGAAGAAATGAGAATAACGTGACTTTCCCAAAGACATCACATCGTAAACTGCTCAACTTGTGAGTCCACCCACGAACATGAACTTGAAAGTCTTCGGTTTATAACAAGAATTCACCAGTCGCATGACCACACTGCCTCTATCACTGAGCCATAATATTTGTGTGTG
>JAWQUT010001032.1:50036-68290 GCA_033807755.1 Ellobium chinense | reverse complement strand
TACAATTTCAGAATAGGTTAAAAGTTGTAAAATTAATTTCGAAATATTATTTTTTAGCAAAAATGATGACTTTTGATCTAAAACTTGATATTGAAAATATAAAAACTGTCGGAAATCACATTTTTTTCTAGCACTTTAGTCGCACTTTAAAGACGTATTTATTACTGATATAACCATTAACCACCTGAGACTGAATCAATTTATCAAAGCCCGAGTGAAGGCCGATTTGAGGAAGGCAGTCGTCTATCTTGTGACTTGTAGAATCACCCTCAAAAGCGAGGTAAAAAACATTCAATCTAGATCTAGATTTACAATAATTTTTGTCTGTTCCTATTACAATTTAGAAATTAGATGGCTAAGACTGTGCCTCTAGCTCAGAGATCTAGTTTAGACAGCAGGTTCAATGAATGAATCAGAACTAGTTCTAGACCACTAATTGTGATTAATATATTTTCTGCCTGTGGCAAAGTTTACAGAAATCTTAATTAAAGATGTATGGCTGAGTGTGAATGAAAAGCGGGAGAAAGGGTAGGGGGGGGGGTGTTACAGAACCGCATGAGATCATTAACAACATTAGCATATTTTACAAAGTCCCCTCCCCCTCGTCACAACTTCTAGTATACATGCCACCCAAGCTAGTCTAATAAGTTAATCTAGTTACTGCATACCATCTTAGCATTTCAGGTCATCTTGCTATAATAACTATTGAAGAGGGAATCGGCTAGATATTTGGGGTTTTTTTTATTCTTTGGTCATGCAAAACAACTCCAGCTTTCTTCTTGTCCCCTTGTCACTGTTATTACACCCACAAGCCGCACAATAGCGAGCCATTGTGACCGTTTTCTTTCATTGACCACTGCTTTCCATATGAAAACAAATGCAGCAACTCCCCTGATCACGTGACCCTCCCAAGATTTAGAATGAGTCCATTAAAAGTATGTTTTGGTGCCAGCTAATCCAAGAAGCAAATGAGAAAATTCAACTGCTTGATTAAGAAAGGAACTGTGACACATACGTCAGTTCACAGCTTGGCTGTTACATGTACACGTAATTGATGAACACACCATACAAACATAGGACCCTAAGATGATCTGAGGTATCTACTGTTACTTTTAGTTATTGGAACAAAGCCTGAATGACCTTATGTTCAATGTATTGGTATTGGGCTTGATGGACTTTGTTTTCAAATCCTACCAAGAAAGAAAGAGTTCTCATATACATACTTTGGTGTTCAATACACTGGTCTTATTGTAACTTCTGTGAAACTGTGTGTGATAAATCATTCTACATTATCACTAATTTACCTCATCAAGTGTTGCAACTTTGATCTAATTTGTGCAACAGTTCTGTCTTTCAGGCATTCATGTTCTGCTCTTGCATTTTCAAGCGCTTTACCAGAAGGATAAACTTTGTCCTGAATGAATTTCTTGAAAACACTTTTCAGTGTGAAAAGTTCCATGCTAGCCCACTTTCTTTTCGTATTCAGATCTTGTGAACTTCTACATGCTTTGCTCTTCTTCACAGGAGGGATCTCCTCATCTGAGCTGCTGTCAAGTAATGTTGGAGCCTTCTTCTTCTGTGGAAAAATGGGTTTTTCTAACTCTGCCCTGTCAGATTCTTCATGATGAGAGTCCACTTCTTTGTTTTCATATGAGGTCACTTCACTGAAATCTTCCACTTCATCGTTGCCCAACTCAGAAGGCTGGAAGGCAATGTCGTCAAGTGCGATTTCATTCAGACTTTTTCCATTGAATCAATGGCCATCAAAACACGGCTGACTTTTGCTATCTCCACAGTTGACTCATGAAGTCTGTAAAAGTCTCGATGTACGTTGTGCTCATGACCCATGTGATTGTCAAGCCATTCCATCTCACCTTCTCTCAGATCAAAGAGTTGACAGACTGTATTTACGTAGTCGTGTAGACGAGATGCTCATTGGATGCTCCACTCTGACATCTTCAATCACAGCCTTCATGGTCTGCCAACTGTTGAGATAGCCATCCAAGGACTTGCTTGCAAAAAAAAAAAAGGGATTCATCTTCGGGATGCCAACACTATTCCTTGTTTTGCTCAAAGCCTCCATAACTTTTTTGGCCTCCTGTGTGACCAATATGGGTACTTTTCTGTTCTTCTTTCTTAGAACTTCAATAAGATCAAGGCGCTTTATCAGAGCCAGTTCCAAACCCTGCAGGCTACTGAGAATTTCTTTGTTCATGCTCTTTTCCCAGTTTGGTCGATCTTGATATGTACTGAGAAGAAGACGTGAAACTTCTCCTCCCCTTCGTTTACTGAACAGTATAAGTCGAGCCATGGTGATAAAAGAGCTTGAGTTTTTGTTTCCGTCTCTTTCACCATATGCTCTCTCACTTTCATCAAGTTCTCTGTTAATGGAAAAATCTAATCTGAACCTGTTGATCTTTCCTTCTTTTCAATGTGTTCAATGCAAATAAAGAAACTGTATCTGTCCATTCACTTTTCAGAAGGGAAAGAAAAGTCTCAGCAGCCAAGTGGTCTTCCTCATTCTGGCATCTCAAGGCCCATCCTCTTTTCACATTGCCAATCTTGACCAATAAATGTCCTAACCTGACAGCAAGTAATGGAGACTTAAAAGCTTCGCTGTCCCCTTTATGACTGTGTCAAAGGCATCACCTGAGATGAAGTTTTCCAGGCTTTTCTTTCTGAGGTCTATTTTCTGAAGGCTCAAGTACAGTCTTCTCATCTGTCTCATCCTCTGAGAAATATCATGTGCTCTTCCCTTGCCTAGCCTTTTCATTAGTAGACCACCAAAGCGAAGTATGAGCTTGTCCTTCTTCACAACATTACAGATTTCATCTTGTACCATATGAGGCAGTACAAGCTCTCTCACATCCTTCGACCATTCTTCCTCATCAGATATGCAAGCACTTTCAAGTAAGGCTCTGCTTATGGACAGTGTTTTCTTGTCTTCATAGCAATCACTATTCTTTCTTAGCTCACAATTCCTAACATGCTTCCACAACTCTTCACTAACAAAGAAGCCATAACAATACATACAAGGTAGGAAATCAGAAGCAGGTCTCTCTTTGTTTGGTCTTTTAGCAACAACAATGTCAGATCCACCTGCTTGCAGCACATACGCATTATGCAGAAAATTCCCCTTGCTTTTCAGTTTGTGAATTCCTAAAGAATAGTCTTTATATCGCCTTTGATTCTTTGAAAGACAACAGCTTGGCCACTTCTGATTCTGTACGATGTCTTATTGTTAGGTGTCTTACAATTTTCAAGACAGAAGTTCTACAGAAGAAGCAGTATTGCCGCTTGTCCAGTTTGCCAGGCTGAGCTGTCTTCATCATGGTGACCTGGGAAGTAGGGACAAACAAATGTATAGTCAAAATTGCAGGGCACTATGCAAACAGCAAACCTACAAAAATGTGATACACGAGGTTGCTGCCAGTTAGAGTGAAATGTTACTAGAATACTGGTATCATAATACATTGCATTTTTATGATCACTTAATTTCACAGATTCATGGAAAACTGAGACTTCTGCATTACATAATAATGTCAACTATTAATTTAGTAACACATTCTCACACTACATTTTGACCAGGTCAGATACATCAAGCTGGTCTATTTCACTCTATGAAACTTAATTTTTGAGATATTCCGCGAAAAATAAACCAACTAAAAGGAGTCCACTAGCGTAGAAAACAAACAAATAATTTTTTTCTGCTCTCCTAAACATTTGGAAGATGCTGAATATAGCAGTGTTCTTTAACTGAGACTGCAGACGTGAAAATGACATGAGCAGTTTTAAATCAAAGTAATTTAATGTACAGATAAAATAAACTTCATGAGGACAATAAACAGAAGCAATTCACAACTTTACTTAATCATATTCTTCACTATGATAAAAGACTCAAATAGTGTCTCACACATATATATCTCTTTTGGTTTACAGGAGTGAAAGTCACTAGAAACACGTGTACAAGTATATGAGTGACACAGTCTAAATACTACAATCATGGTGAAAAGTAACGCATGCAGTCTATATAAACACGCATCCCCACCATCTATATGAAAGCCAATTCAAAAGTGCTGACCGGACCTATATCCAAATCAATCACTTACATCTTGGTGAATACGTGTGTTCTGTTCAGGTATTTGTTGGGATCCTTCATCGTCCAAAATGAAAAAATGATGGATAAACTCAACTAATATTCTGCTCAAACTGACATTTTGCCTATCTACAATACTCACACTGGCATACACTTTTCAGCACATTCATATTTTACTGGTTATTCTAAGCTTTGTAATGCTCTGCTAACGACCGTCAAACTTAAAACCTGAATTTGAACTTTCAGATGGATGTCATCAGTGCAATTAACGCCGTCACTGATCTATATAATAATATTGTTGTGTTCAACATCTGACCTGCAGTCTGTGAGATAAGAGATCTCACAGAGAGAGAGAGAGAAAGAGAGAGAGAGAGAGAGAGAAAGAGAGAGAGAGGAGAGAGAGAGGAGAGAGAGAGGAGAGAGAGGAGGGGAGGAGAGAGAGAGGAACGAGAGGGGTGAGAGAGAGAAGTTCGGGTACAACTGAAGCCTTATTTATTACATTAACAGATAATTTTCCATAAACACATTGTTAATTTCAGAAACTAATCTACAAAAGTGAAATTTTTAAAAACCAGTATGTCTACAAAGCCGTTGATGAACTGCACAGAACTAACATTTTGAGGCAATCCCTAACCCATAATTTTAATTATATAAAACCCTTCTTCAAAGAAATTATTTATGCAAAAGAGCTTCCATGTGGGCATCTAATTATAGGTGTATCATTTTCTCGCTCTCTTCTAATGTGCCAGGTTAGATTACGAGCTATGCTATAGATCTATACTTATATCCTGTAATAATGACCATGCTTAGCAAGGAAGTGGCACGGACCGCAAGAGCTTTCATTATCCCTGGAGTGCCTTCACTATAGCTGTAGTGCGATGCTTACAGTGTACTACACCCTACTCTTATGGGGAAGGAAATGGGTTTTGCTTCAGAAAGGTTATTAGTGTTGTGGGAATTTTTCAAATTAAAATTTTTCCCGGACAGTGCCCCCCCTCCCCCCAAGGGGCCTACTTTTAATGATTTTCAACTGCCAAGGGTTCTTTAATGTGCGTACAGGATCCACACGGAACCTCCTAGTTTTTCGTCCGTCTCCGATAGGACTAGGTGTTCGATCTCATCCACACTGAGACCAGGGAGTAGTCAAACTCGGGAAAAAACTGAGCTCATATATCCATGCTGCGCTACTCGGATTAGAGCCCGTGTGAACCGCGTGAGTGGCCAACACCTTAAAGTAGGATACGCACATCAAAAATAATTTTCCGTGTTTCAATACTTTTTCTCTCTAAAATTTATCTGTGGTGCCTACCGAGTCAATTTTGCGAAGAAAGAGCATCGTTCTGTTACCGTGCGGATATGCAATATGACGCAATAAGGAGAGCTAGAGTTACCGGGTTTGGCCCTTGCGTCAAGAATTATTCCCCTTCCCCGATCAGCAGAAGCCTGTGGCAAAAACGCTGACGTCACTTACGTTCCAGCAGTTACAGACACCTCTACCTGACAATGTATTATTCAGTTTTTAATTAAGGTTCTGATATTCCAGATTCAAGCATAAATTTTGATATAAGCCAGAAAAAGTATTCTACATTTTTATTGCCTCAGCATGATTTTGCTTAGCATATCTACTGTTCACAGAGGAATTAAAACATTTATACCAACATGTTGTCACCCGTCCGCAGAGCACTGGCTAGACAGCTTGGCCATGTGGCTAGAGCGTATTTGACGTAAGCTGATGGCCACCACGCGCGCAGTGGTTGTAACAATTCGGACTTTGGATAATGTAACTCTGTGGGTTGTCTGGGGCCAGGAGAGGCGTTATATCATTATGACAGACACTTGAAAGACTTTTTTATTGGAATAATAGGGTATCGTATGATTTAATATGGTCTGTAGGGAGCCCCTTAGCTGTATCTTTGTCATGATGTAACTTGGCCTACCTGGCTTAGAGGAAGTGGAGTTTCATCATCAGACACAGAATCTTCACTCGAGGCTGGAATGAACGATTCATCGCCATCCTCTTGAAAAGGATTTGTGATTGAACTGTCCGAGTCACTGTCTGCAGACACTGTAGTAGAATGGGTATTGCTCTATGACTGTAGTAGACAATAACAACAGAAAAATAAGGATTCACATATCAGACGATGAGTTTGATGATAAAATGTGTTCAACCAGTTGACAATTCAACGTGTCCAACAGTTCAACTGACAACAATTAGGTATCTAATACTGCTCTCCTCTTAACAAACAAAAATCAATGTCCAACACCTATCTCTACCCTTCTAAACATTCTCTACTGCTACTGAACTCAAAGCTTTACCAAAGTGTGACCCACCAATGACAGTTGCTGACACATTCGGAACTCCTCTGAAAATTAGTTTCCTCCCCCATTGCACTTATCGCAGCATTCCCAACCACACTCTTTTGCATATTACTTCTTTCAGCGGCTTACGCAGTATAAGTATACATGTTGCGTTGTTTTTTCAAGCCTTTATTTTGATACAATACAATGTGTTGAACAATAGCAATGAAAAGTGTAAATGGCCATTATATACATTGTTTGGTAAACTGCTCAAGCTTTTGGAATTTTCAAAGATGGTAACTTTTAAAAAAAAATGACTGACACCAACAGCATCAAATGTTATATTAGACTGACACACTTGTGATGCAGTCAGAATACGAACTTTTTATTGCCACACATGTATTGCAAAATGCTGTACTTCTACCTATCACAACATATGGATGCTAGTAATATTAAGATGACGCACGAGAATAACCAGGATTGCAAATCTGGGCACTTACTTTACTTTGATGCTGTGTCTTCATCTTGACTTCACATTCAGACCTTTTGACATCACGGATGACCCTCATACAAATAAAATATAAGCTTAAAGATACTGAACAAGGTAAAAAAAAACAGAAACTGTAATATCTGGCGCTTTATCCCATTGATACTTAATAAAATCAGCAACTAACAAGGCTTTTTCACGTAACCCTTGGTATGTAACAGTATTTAGCACAGGGGTAAATTAATATTAACTAACTTTTGACCAATAAAATGATGACAATGATTCCTTGTTGTGTAATAAGTTGTTAGAAGTAAACATGAACTTCAAAATCAAAAAATGCTAATATGATTGTGAAGAACGTGACGAGCCTGCATTAAGCAGGGAGACAATTTGTCCTGTGTCTTCATTCCATTATAAATTATTATTATCATACTGTGCCCTGGTAAGATAAAATGAAAGCCTTCTGTCTTCAAATTCTATTGTTGAGATGAAATTTACTCATAGTTCTAAGACAGCTATGGTAACATTATATATAATAACAGATATTCATTGATTCATTCATTTTCTTTTGTTTCCGATCATAAATCTGACAGATTCTGCAGCCTTCCGATGCTATTCCATGATGTTGACAGTAGCTTCCCTCCTTGCGCTGACTATAGTGAGAATGATCAACGCCTAGTTTGAACAGCATCCTGGACTTCTGTGAAGAGGAAAATGACAAAAAATAATTTATTCAATCGAATTAATTTCCAAATAATTCTCGCGTCATCCTAGTGGTGGGAAGTATCGTTTCTGAGTATCGACTTCCTTCAATACTTTGGAATTTTGATTCAGCATCGGAAGTATAATCGAATCATCAGACATATCGAAAATCATTGGATATCTCGAAAAGATATAACAATTAGAAGTTACATACGATACTTAGAGTTTGAAGTCTGGATATTAAAATACTAAAAAATTAAGATACCGGCCTACCACAATTTGATCCAATTTTATTTATTTATTATTTTATTTATTTATTTATTTCAATATAATGTCGTGTATCTTCGTCTCTCTACGGAGTCCTTGCATAAATATCTCTTACCAAATATTCCACTTCTTTATTTTTTCTACTTTAATAGAAATTATCCTAGCATTTCCGTAGTATTATTTCATCGCATTTATAACAGATGACATTGCTTGTAAGCATTTTAGCTCCAAGTTAGTCATTTTTAAAAAACCACATGTGACCATTAATTTTGTTGTCTTTTCTCAAATATTAATTTATGAACAAAAATTAGACGTCCAAACGCTGTTCAAAATTTTATGTTTATCGTCTTCTCACGGTCGCCCTATTCATGAATAATATATACTGCAGCTAGGGACTGAATTCTGAGGAGAAGAAAACCTAATCTTCTACTTTGCATAATATATTTTGGGGTGATAAATATGGTAGTCGTTGTGCGAAGAGAGACGCGGCAGAGAAAAGAACGACGGAAAAAGAAGAGGCGGGGATGGATGCACTTGTAGCTATAGGGGGCGACCCCTCCTTCCCCCCCCTAAAAAAACCCCAAAACTCCCCACCCCCGACATCCCTGATCTGCGGAAGTCCCTGGGGGGAGGGGGGGGTGAGGGGAGACATGTGTGCCTATTACTCTGACTGGCACGTATATACTGATTTCAGTAGTTACAGCTAGCAAAATCAATAATGTGTGATGTTGATAAATCAAGGTTTAATAAGCATTTATATCTTAAAGTCATACTGTGGCAAAAATCCTGAGATTACTCCTAGCGTGAAGTTAGATCTTTTTAATAGCATAGTTGTATAGGGGCTAAAGTGTGGAGCAGAAGTCTGGAGTTACTGTGAAGCTGGGCCTTTAGAAAAGTTTCATTTAAATTACCTGAAGTCACTACCAGGTGTAACTGTAAGGTCTACAAGACCAAACTGTTATGTTTATGGAGAATCGGGAGTTGATCCACTCCTCATGGCTAGGCAAGTTAAAATTGTAAAGTACTGGTTTAAAATTCTAAAGATGACAGCATGATTAGAGAAATGTATGACTGTCTTCATAAATAAACAGAAGTTGATGATAATATAATAACATGGGCATCTCTTTTAAAGAAAGTGTTGTATAGGTATGGGTTTGGGTTTGTATGGGATCAACAGGGCGTACCTTCAGAGAAAATGTTTTTAAAGAATTTACACAGCGATTGAGGGATTGCTATGTCCAAAATTGGAGAACTGAAGTAGAGAATACTAATAGTAATAGACTTTATAAGAGGTTGAAAATCAATTTGGTTATGAATATTATCTATCTTCAGTAGTTAGTTAAGGGTTTAGAAAGTCAATATCAAAAATAAGATTAGGCTAACACTTTATGAAAGAAAGAGGAAGGTGGGGAATACCTAAACTTGACCTTAATAACAGATTGTATAATACTTGTAATATGATAGAAGATGGGTACCACTGCACTGTAGAATGTACAAAATTTGAGCACTTAAGACTGAAATATTTACCTAAATGATTTTTAACAACACCTAGTATTGCTAGATTCCTAAATCTTTTAAATTCAAGTAATAATAAAGAACTCAGAAACGTAGCAATAAGACAGTTGAAGTGACACGAGTGTTAGTTCCCTTTCTGGCAGGAAGGTGGGGAGGGTTGTTAGTTTTTGTTATATAGATGTGTCTGATCGAATAGGATGTTGTGAAAGTTGTAGCTGTTAATATAGATGGAGAGAATGAGTGAGAGAGAATGTGTGTGAGATAGGGAGAAAGAAAGTTTGTGGAGAGAGAGACAGTGGCAGTGAGACAGAGAGAAAGAGAAAGAGACAGAGATGTCAATATCTAAATGTAAGAGACAGTTGTACATAACATATACTAGGCCTATATTTGGGTGGGGTTTTATTTGTTTGTTTGTTTTTTTAATTCATTCTTTCTATTGATGTGACATTATATTGTGTATGGTTGACTTTCGCCTAAATAAATAAACTTGAAACTTCAAACTTAATTTCAGCTTTGCATTAAACATAGATCGAAGAACAAATGAATTTCTTCCTTTTACGTATATACGTGTATTTACTTGTTATTTAGCGCTTTTATTAGGAAATAATGTGTAAAACGGTGGAAAAGAAGCGAGTGCTGACGGGGCGGGTTGATTTCTCCACGTGCCTGAGAACTTCGGATCGGCGCTCCCATGCAGACCAAGCGAGGTGCAGTTCTTGGTGAGGCGAAAAGAGGAGCTGACCCTCTACAGTTTGCTAATACCTCAACTAACTGAAACTACAAAATGGACGTCGCCCTCACTGGGGCTATTGGTTTGAATTTTATAATCGCACAAGCTGCCTCTTCCGTCTCTGATAACGTTTCGACACTTATTAAAGAGGCAAATCACTTATTGTGTACAACTACAACCCAATTAATCCGCTAATATATAAAACCCCCCTTTTTGGGGGCCCTGCCAGTCAGTGCCAGGGTGTAGAAATATGTAAAATGACCTGTGGTCTAAATAAAGCATCCAATTTTGAAGTTTCAGGTACAATTTGAGTCTTATAGATAAAAAAAAAAATGAAGTGTGTAGGCCTATGTATTTGCACGCTGTCAAAACCAGCCAAATGAAAAATTGGGAACCAAATCAGAATTCGAAGATACATTTTTCGAAAGATATTTGTGAAAACAGTTTGCGCGTTGACCCTCCTTTTTCTTCCCGTTAAGAGATTGGGCAAAAGAAGTACATTAACCTCCATAGAAGAAATTTTCGAAAGCACAGTGGTATTGGCAGAATAAAATATTAAAAGGGCCAAAAGAAGAAAAAACAATGGGTGTCAAAGACCATGACGTGTTCAGGTTTGTGACACTTATTAGAGGGGCAAATCACTGATTGTGTACAACCCAATTAATCCGCTAATATATAAAATCCCCCTTTTTTTTGGGCCCGGCCAACCAGTGTTAGGGTGTAGAAATGTGTAAAATGACCTGTGATCTAAATAAAGCATCTAATTTTAAAGTTTCAGGTACAATTTGAGCCTTCTAGATAAAAAATTAAAATGTGTAGACCTATGTATTCGCACGCGGTCAAAACCAGCCAAATGAAAATTTGGGGACCAAATCTGAATTTGAGGTGATCTTTTTCAAAAGACATTTGTGAAAAGTTTTGGGCGTTGACCCCCCTTTTTCTTCCCGTTAAAAGATCGGGCAAAAGAAGTACTTTAACCTCCATGATCACAGTGGTATATTTAGAATAAAAATGTTAATAGGGCCAAAAGAAGAAAAAACAATAGGTGTCAAAGACCTTAACCAGCAGCTAGTACCTGGCATGTTTCCACTTAGAAACACAATGTTTACATCATGGCGGTCGAGGTGGGTCATCTAGGCTTTCTGAACAGTCTTTTAAACTTCCTCTTCCCCACCCCTACCCTTAAGAAAAATCACCACCCCACCCCTTCTCAGCCCACCCCATAGGCTCACATGGTATTGCTGCATTTTCTTTAAATGCTTTTGGGCAGATGCACCAAACTTTTGTTTCTCCAGGGCTTCTTCCCCAATCAATAACACAATCACCCTTTAAGAAATGCCAATATGATCACTTTTAGGTTTTGAATGTGTGGTTGCAATTGGATTTTATCATTAAGGGTTGCAAATGTGGTCAACTAAAAAACTACCTCCTTATGCCAAGGTGTTTACATGGAAACAATGACCAGCCAAGAGGAGGTCACTTTTCCCCTTCCGTCCCAATCACCCCCAGGTCACTCCCATCTGACCATTCCCCACTATTTCCCTTCCAAACAGGCTACCATGGCAAAATTTTAGGGTTGAACTGTTGGTTCATGGGAGCTTTTAAAGTAGCATAGGGTATGTCATCAAAAGAATTGGCTATTATGAGAGGTATCAAACTCTTAACTGGGTCATAAAAATGATCTAAGACAGATATTGCAGAAACATTGGTACCAATTTATAAGGAAAAGGAATGTGCTTGACAGCTGACAGTTGCATATTTCTCCAGGGAACTAACAAAGGCTATCAACACCTCATCCAATCCATCTCAGTGAGTGAGACTATTGAAAATATTCTGTGTCCCTCTGCAAATATACCTCATCACAGAAATAGCATCCTCTGTCATTAAAGAAGCAAGATAGAGACACTTTAACAGTAGAGAATGCATCACTACTGACTACTCAAAATAGGAAATAATTAAATGTGGGGAGGGGTTCAGCACAGCAAAGGACGCTATTCAAGGAATTCCCAGGCAAAGGTTCACTGAGTAAGAAGTCTGAACCCGGCTTGCTCAGTCGCTCACGCATGTATAATCAATTATTAATGATGATAACAATAAGAATTTAACGAGCATTCTCTCCTATTGCTTGTGCTGTTGTTGTTATTGTTGTTGTTGTTGTTGTTGTTGTTGTTGTTGTTGTTGTTGTTATTAGTATGATTGTTATTGTCGTTGACGATGAGGATGATGATGATGATGATGATGATGATGATGATGATGATAGTGGTGAACTGTTGGTTCAATAGTGGTGATGATGATGACGCTGTTATATTTTATTTTGTGTGAAATAAATAATGATGATAATGATGATAATGACGACGATGACAAAGATCGTGACAGGGATAGACTTATATATCGATTTTGTGACATTTCTGTATTCATTTTAAGTTGTCTTTTCTATGTTAATAAATCACATTAGCGAATGACGTCAGCTCTGCTTAATTGCAACCTCTTGGGAGAATGGAAAAAGTTGCAATTATCAAAGGAAATACAATACTATTATTCTGTTAGTAAAAAGTGTTGCCATTATGGATGTTGCTATTAAGCGAATTGCGATTACGTGAAATTGACAATGTATTAATGAAATGATAATAACCATTACGTAGACCTTGATGCCCCATAAGAGTTGAAATCTACATCTGGTTTTAGCCCTCATACATTTTCCATTAAAAGTTGATAATATCGGATTGAAGTAGTGTTTTAAATTTTCTCTTATTCAACAATGCTGCTGCTGATGATAATAATAATCGATGATAACTGACGAGTGATGAGACCGTGTAGAACTATTCTGATATTTTTTTTCCCCCTGAGTGCAAAGGGTGAATTATAAATTAAAGCATAATAACATGCAAGAGCTAGGTTATATATAAGTTTCCTTCCATAGGCTCATGATGATGATGGTAAGGAGAAGGGGGATGAATACGCTTTGCTGTCACTGACTGTATTTCATCAAAGTAGCTGTAATTTCCTTTGCATAATCCTGGTCTCATGTTATGGGAGCGAAAAGAGTAGCAGCTAGAACAAGTCAGCTCATTAGGAAGTCAGAAAAACAAACAACCAAAGATTGTCTGGAACGGAAAGCCAGCAGACTCATGCGGTGGATGTTGAAACGGATGACATTCCCAAAAAATATTTTTCGGTCAGGGCCGACTGGTTACGGCGTTGGAAACAATATTTTTTAAATGAAAGGTTGCAGGTTCGATTCCCATGATCGTCGCGTTGTGAATGCCTAGGGATACCAATGTATCTGTCTGTGAAATGGGTACCTGATAATAGGCAGTGTATGCCATTGTCTGAATACGAGATGACCAGCGCTTGTGAATACAATGCTACAGTTACCTGCATGTTACATGATAAGATAGGAAAGTTATGAAAAATTTGGCTTCCTGGGGCAACAGTATTACGAAGTTCCTTGACTGGGCATTGGCTAGATACAAGACACTGCTGGAATCCTTTAAGTGGTTGGCCTCAAGACGAGTGATCGACATAATATTGTACACTGCAATTGTAATGCAAACCGTAGACTATTTTACCAAGAAGGGAGAGGGATAAGGTGCAGAAAAGAACTAATAGTTGAAAAGAAATGTGAGGAAACACAGTCTTATTTTTGTTTGTTTGTTTTTATTTTTGGAGGTGGAAGAAAGAGCGGGGGGCATTTATACAATGAACTTATTTCATCTGGAGCACAGCGGAGGGGGGAGACCACTCGTGTGGCAGGAAAAGGGAGAGGATCATAATCTTAGGAAGCACATTAGGTTACAGACCTGTAATGGGATTGGACCCTTTTTTCCTCTGTGGGCTATATTAACATTTTGAGCTGCCCTCTGAACCCAAAGTTTTAGCTTTCACCCAGACCCATACCAGATTGAAACTCATTATGTGGCCAAAATTTTAAGACTTACCCAACCCTAGCAAGCCCATTGAAATTTTGAGCTTGGTTGCTATATGTAAACAGAGCCTACATTCTTCACTGGTCAACGTCAAACCACCTCCTCTTTCGCCTGAGCACACCCTTGACCTGGCAGTTCCAGCCCAGGGCTAAATAGTGCCTGGCAAAATAAAGTAAATTGGACACAGTTTCCCATGATATCAAAATTTCCCCCCTGGAGCCCGAATTTCTGGAAGCAGGGCATGCCAAAAGAGGGAAAAGAGGACATAAAATATAACCCCTAAGTTTTTGTAGGACCCAATAGTGAAAGCACAATTACAGGCCTGTAACCTTAATTAAGCAAACCTCTTCATCAACATGATAAGAATTTTTGGAGTAGCGTCGTTTGCTGTACTTAAGGTCTTTGACACCTATTGTTTTTTCTTCTTTTGGCCCTATCAACATTTTGCGTTATTCTAAATATACCACTGTGATTTGGGGACATTTCTGCCATGGAGGTTTAAGTACTTCTTTTGCCCGATCTTTTAACGGGAAGAAAAAAAGGGGGGAGGGGGGAGGGGGGGTCAACGCCCACAATTTTTCACAAATGTCTTTCAAAAAAGATCATCTCAAATTCTGATTTGGTCCCCAAATTTTCATTTGGCTGGTTTTGACCGCGTGCGAATACATAGGTCTACACATTTTATTTTTTATCTAGAAGGCTCAAATTGTACCTCAAACTTTAAAATTGGATGCTTTATTTAGATCACAGGACATTTTACACATTTCTACACCCTAACACTGGCTGGAAGGGCCCCAAAAAAGTAGGATTTTATATATTGGCGGATTAATTGGGTTGTACACAATCAGTGATTTGCCCTTCTAATAAGTTACACAAACATGTTTGGTTACAGGACTTTGACACCTTTTGTTTTTTCGTCTTTTGGCCCTATGAACATTTTGTGTTATTCTAAATATACCACTGTGATTTGGGGAAATTTCTTCCATGGAGGTTAAAATACTTCTTTTGCCCGATCTTTTAACGAGAAGAAAAAGTGGGGTCAACGCCCAAAACTTTTCACAAATGTCTTTTGAAAAAGATCACCTTAAATTCTGATTTGGTCCTCAAATTTTCATTTGGCTGGTTTTGACCGCGTGCGAATACATAGGTCTACACATTTTATTTTTTATCTAGAAGACTCAAATTGTACCTGAAACTTTAAAATTGGATGCTTTATTTAGATCACAGGACATTTTACACATTTCTACACCCTAACACTGGCTGGCAGGACCCCCCATAAGGGGGATTTTATATATTAGCGGATTAATTGGGTTGTACACAATCAGTGATTTGCCCTTCTAATAGGTGTCACAAACCTTAACCCCTCCCCACTTTTAATTATTTCCTACATATGTTTTGAGTAGTCAGTAGTGATGCATTCTCTACTGTTAAAGTGTCTCTAGCTTGCTTCTTTAATGACAGAGAATGATATTCCTGTGGTGAGGTATATCTGCATAGGGATACAGAAAAATTTTTAATAGTCACACTCACTGAGATGAGTTGGATGAGGTGTTGGTAGCCTTTTTAGTTCCCTGGAGAAATATGCAACTGTCAGCTGTCAAGCACATTCATTTCCCTACAAAATGGTGCCAGTGTTGCTTCAATTTCTGTCTTAGATCATTCTTATGGCCCAATTAAGAGTTCGATACCTCTCAAAATAGCCAATTCTCTTGATGACATACCCTATGCTACTTTGAAAGCTCCCATGAACCTACAGTTCAACCTTAAAATTTTGCCATGGTAGCCTATTTGAAAGGGAACTAGTAGGGAATGGTAGGGTCTTCGTGCTTTTTGTGGTCTTTACGTAGACAGTACATGGGTGCAAGATGATGGTTGGAGACGAGGAGGTTGTTTTTTATTCTGTCGTGGCCTTTTGTATTTTCTCCTGTGCTTAGGAATCTGGCCCAGATTTTATTTTATTTATTAATTAATTTATTTAATTTCATCTAATTATTATTTTGACCCCTCTTCTCTCTCTGTTTTTTTTTATCACACACACAGTCCTCCCATTACGGAATGCCCCAACCGTCCATTGTATCATAACAATAGAAACGCGAGTGAGAGAAGCGGACTGCCCCTCAAATGTCGGCCATTATGGCTGCTCTATGCGGCACGCTGAGCCAGCCTCGCGTAAGAGGAAGTAAGCCCTCTAGCCAATAATAGAACTCTGTGGCTGAACTTGATTTTGGGACTTTTTTTCCCATAGTGAACTGAACTAGATCTGAACTGACGTTTTTTGGTGAACATGCTCAACCCTGAGGAAAGTTTCTCAAAAACATAAGAAGATTACGGCGTTGCAAACTATAAACGGTGTACATGATAGTAGAGATCCTTTCACAAAGTGCGCCGAGTGAAAATGCTCCTGAATGATACTGTTACCGAGGGTTTATATCGTTCGGCTACAGTTGCTTTAATATGATGATGTTCTTGCTGATGTTACCGCTTGTAATGATTGGGATGATAGAAAATTATGGGTAGGGAGGTATAGATGTAGATAAGACTGAATATAATTTCATTACAATTGTAACGCTACCATGGTTGTTATTGTATCTTTTGTGAATGATCTGCTGATGAAGTTACTAGATCCTTGTTCATAATGATTGTGTTATTGCTCATTTGCCTTTTCTTCTTCTTTTCTTCATGAAGTACTTATTATTCTACTTTTTACATACTCAGAGTCGTCAGTTTCTGTTTAAACCAGTCTTCTGAACCCATGCCATCAACGTTGTGTGTATGTTTGTGTTGGTTTGTGAGTGTCTTTATTATAACTGCAAAAAAAGTTCAGAAAGAAACTTAGATGCTTCCGTACAACAAAGTCCAACAAACGGTCAGGAGACAATTTATCACTCTATATAGTGATTAATTCATGAACCAGCCAATCTAGTTTGCATTTTTGTAACCCCTAACTCTTTGATCATTTCTTTCATCAATCATTATCTTCCATCCAATGCCATCATATTGTCTGACCATTTCTATTGCTCAGACATTTCCAGCCCCGGCAACTAGCAAACCTCTATTTACCACTACCCTACCCTCAACCTTCACCACCATCACGTCCACATCCACCACAGCAGGACCAAGCTTCCAGAAGTGTGGTTCTCTTCGCCCCGAAGCGGCTTATGAGCTCCACCTACAAATGTATCTACGTCATTAACTAATTGATGTCACTTTTGTCCATCTTTCAGAGACCGTTAGCCATATCTTGTGGTCATGCATACTCCCTGTCACCTTATTGTTTCTTCTTCGTGTACACCTCTACCAGACACTGCTATACCTTCACATTGTCCATCGTCTTTGATCCAATGCCGAATGGCACCTCCAACTGTAAAGCGAATAAATGCTTCCAGAGAGCTTGCAATTAGCAGGCCAGCAACCCCAGGCGACAAACAGTTACACCAAAGATTTGTTACACTGCTAAGAGTATGGCAAAATATGAATACCCATTCTTCATGCAGGCAGATGGGACATCCGTCAACGTCAGGTGTCCCATCTGAGCTCACGATAGAGTAGGAAAACATGAGACCCAGTGAGCAAGTTCACCAAAGAAAGTTAGTTGTGATCGTTTATTTGCACAATGGGGAAAAAAAAAACTAAAATCAAGTTTAGCTCAGTTTCTGTCAAAACTGAGTAGTTTTCAGATCAGATCAATTCCTCTCGGTTTTGAAATTGCATTTGGTTCTGATTTCTAAGGTAGATGTGAACGGAACTGAAAGTTAGATAGAAAAGTAAAGTTCAGATCGAGCACACAACAAAGCTAGCATTAGACCCAGATCAATTCGTCTAAAATAGCTATTAAGTTCGGATCACCTGATCAGGTTCATGTGAATTGAACTTACATTCATGAACTGCTTTCATGTGATTTCAGTTCTGCTCAGCCCTGGTGAGAATCCAGCCACAAGATAAAGTGGAAACGTTTTCTTTCTTTCTAATAGCAAGGTCAATAACACAATGAAATGAACCAGAATTACAGCAACTCCGTGGGGTGCCATAGGCCTAATATAAAGAGATAAGAAAGAATCTAAGTCTTCCTTCTCAGGAAACGCAGTCGACTGAGGAATTTGCCAATAAATGTAATACACGGTAAAATATCCTCCTTCATGTGCACACATGTATGGGTGTGTGTGTGTGTGTGTGTGTGTGTGTGTGTGTGTGTGTGTGTGTGTGTGTGTGTGTGTGTGTGTGTGTGTGTGTGTG
>JAWQUT010001032.1:28029-39867 GCA_033807755.1 Ellobium chinense | reverse complement strand
TCTTTGAAGAATAGCCTTGTGTCTAGGCCTGTTTTGCGCTTACCTGATTTCTCTAAAGACTTTATATTGTCAACTGATGCTTCAGACCGAGGTCTGGGTGCTGCTCTTATGCAGAAGGATGGTGAAAAATTGTATCCCATAGCCTATGCTAGTCGCAAACTCAACAGCGGCAACGCAAGAAAAACAACAAAGCAATGTGAGTGTTTAGCTATTGTTTGGGCTGTGAAGAAGTTTGCATTGTACTTGTATGGAAAGGAGTTTGTGCTACAAACTGATAATCACTCCTTAGAGTACTTGAACACAGCCAAGTTTGACAGTCCAAAGCTGTTAAGATGGAGTTTATTCCTCCAGTCTTATCGATTCAGAATCCAGCATGTGAAAGGCAAAGATAATGTCGGTGCTGATTTTCTGAGTCGTATGGGTTACTATTTTGCTGCATGAGAGACAGATGAGTTATAATGACCATGCACCGTTGTAGTTGTCACGGAACCATGTTGTATCACTGCGGTTTATTTTTTAGACTCTTGTAACAACAATTGTCCATGGTATATGTCTAAGGGCTTAGGACCTAAGAATTCTTGAATTGTTTGATCATGATGTGGAATGTATTATGGTAATATATTTTAACCTTTTGATCATACCGGCTGTATGTGGAACTGACCCTGCGCAGTGGTCTGTTGGTTATGCTCTCACTGTATGGGATTGTATGTCCTGGAAGCTTTAAGCATTGTATTTTCATGGTTGTGCATCCTACATTCGCATAATGTATATACTTATTTGAGTATTTTGCTGTTCGTTAATGTATTGGTTTTGATATGGAAACTATTAGCTTAATAGTCATGTAGAGCGGGCAAAGGTCTTGTCAGATATCTGGCCCACAAATGTTCCTTATTATTCTTAGCTGATCCTAGATTTGCTCAACTTAAAAGGGGGGTTGTGTAACATTTGTGATGCTTGTTGTTTGTTTAGGGTTAGTGCCCCCCCCCCTCCTTTTTCCTCTGCTCTACGCGACGGTTCTGGACCGCGGCTCCGGTCCTCCACGATTCGAGAATGTTGCAGTTAGTAGTGGCTGACCTTGTTGGGATCAGTTGTTTGTTTTCCCTCTCTTTTAACTAAGGCGGCAGTGCGCTACGCTCCCGTCCCGCCCGCTAGTATTGAGGCTGTCTAGCGGCCGCGTGTATGTATTAGATCAAAGCTCGACCGTATAGTACTTTGAGTAAACGCAGTATTAGCCTTCTCGAAAGTTCGGGTGGGGTGCTTTGAGTAAACTCAGTATTAGCCATCCCGAAGGTTCGGGTGGGGCCGCGATCGCCATGTTTCGATTCTAATTAGACTAAAAGTTGCTGTTCTAGCATGTTTGTTTTGGGCGCATCATATGATGATAACGTCATTTATTCCAGAATTTCTGCTGAAATTATTATAAAAGACACGAGAGAGTTGAGAGTTGGCTGTTATGGGCTGTGCATAGTGAATTATTTGCTGGTTACACCTTGTTACCAATAAAGAAGTATTCTGTTTCCTGCACAGCAGACTTGGTTTGTGTATCAAAGTAACAACGTCAGTGGCGTTTCTAAGGAGAAGCTATTGTATTCATTACCTCTTCACTACACGCCAATACTGATCGACACTTGCTCGCTACAGCCATTTCTGATTCGATGATTAGCCATTCAGGCTGCACCCCAGATAAAAATTCAAGGGTCTCATTCTAATATGATGGAAGGTCGAATTTGTGTTCTCATGGGCTGGTAGGTTGTGCAAAGGCCACAAACAATGTAGAGCTTATTGGCATATATGGACCAGTCAAAACAGCAGCGTATATTGACAGATATTTTATTCAATTCACAATTTCAATGATTTTCCCAATGCATACTTTTTCAAGAAGCGTAAGACATTGGATACAAGGTTGTAGGGAAGGTGAAAATGTAGGTCCAAGCAGCAGCCTAAAATAATTAACAATCTAGCATATACTAAGTTGTCCCGGGGTCATGCCAGCATGTCTCCCCGGACACAGATATGGGGGGACATTTTAGCATGTGGCACCGGCAGTATCCAACTGCTGTGAGTGGCAAATATCAACAGCATAAAATTCAAATAATTGAAAATGTCAATTTTAAATATAAATTATATTAATATATGTTAATTATTTTAGGCTGCTGCTTGGACCTACATTTTCACCTTCCCTACAACCTTGTATCCAATGTCTTACGCTTCTTGAAAAAGTATGCATTGGGAAAATCATTGAAATTGTGAATTGAATAAAATATCTGTCAATATACGCTGCTGTTTTGACTGGTCCATATATGCCAATAAGCTCTACATTGTTTGTGGCCTTTGCACAACCTACCAGCCCATGAGAACACAAATTCGACCTTCCATCATATTAGAATGAGACCCTTGAATTTTTATCTGGGGTGCAGCCTGAATGGCTAATCATCGAATCAGAAATGGCTGTAGCGAGCAAGTGTCGATCAGTATTGGCGTGTAGTGAAGAGGTAATGAATACAATAGCTTCTCCTTAGAAACGCCACTGACGTTGTTACTTTGATACACAAACCAAGTCTGCTGTGCAGGAAACAGAATACTTCTTTATTGGTAACAAGGTGTAACCAGCAAATAATTCACTATGCACAGCCCATAACAGCCAACTCTCAACTCTCTCGTGTCTTTTATAATAATTTCAGCAGAAATTCTGGAATAAATGACGTCATCATCATATGATGCGCCCAAAACAAACATGCTAGAACAGCAACTCTTAGTCTAATTAGAATCGAAACATGGCGATCGCGGCCCCACCCGAACCTTCGGGATGGCTAATACTGCGTTTACTCAAAGCATCCCACCCGAACCTTCGAGAAGGCTAATACTGCGTTTACTCAACGTACTATACGGCCGAGCTTTGATCTAATACATACACGCTGCCGCTAGACAGCCTCAATACTAGCGGGCGGGACGGGAGCGTAGCGCACTGCCGCCTTAGTTAAAAGAGAGGGAAAACAAACAACTGATCCCAACAAGGTCAGCCACTACTAACTGCAACATTCTCGAATCGTGGAGGACCGGAGCCGCGGTCCAGAACCGTCGCGTAGAGCAGAGGAAAAAGGGGGGGGGGCACTAACCCTAAACAAACAACAAGCATCACAAATGTTACACAACCCCCCTTTTAAGTTGAGCAAATCTAGGATCAGCTAAGGATAATAAGGAACATTTGTGGGCCAGATATCTGACAAGACCTTTGCCCGCTCTACATGACTATTAAGCTAATAGTTTCCATATCAAAACCAATACATTAACGAACAGCAAAATACTCAAATAAGTATATACATTATGCGAATGTAGGATGCACAACCATGAAAATACAATGCTTAAAGCTTCCAGGACATACAATCCCATACAGTGAGAGCATAACCAACAGACCACTGCGCAGGGTCACTTCCACATACAGCCGGTATGATCAAAAGGTTAAAATACATTACCATAATACATTCCACATCATGATCAAACAATTCAAGAATTCTTAGGTCCTAAGCCCATAGACATATACCATGGACAATTGTTGTTACAAGAGTCTAAAAAATAAACCGCAGTGATACAACATGGTTCCGTGACAACTACAACGGTGCATGGTCATTATAACTCATCTGTCTCTCATGCAGCAAAATAGTCACCCATACGACTCAGAAAATCAGCACCGACATTATCTTTGCCTTTCACATGCTGGATTCTGAATCGATAAGACTGGAGGAATAAACTCCATCTTAACAGCTTTGGACTGTTAAACTTGGCTGTGTTCAAGTACTCTAAGGAGTGATTATCAGTTTGTAGCACAAACTCCTTTCCATACAAGTACAATGCAAACTTCTTCACAGCCCAAACAATAGCTAAACACTCACATTCGGAGGCCGAGTATTTCATCTCACAGGGCGGCAGTTTACGACTGGCATAGGCTATGGAGTACAACTTTCCACCATCATTTTGCATAAGAGCAGCACCCAGACCTCGATCTGAAGCATCAGTTGACAATATAAAATCTCTAGAGAAATCAGGTACGCGCAAAACAGGCCTAGACACAAGGCTTTTCTTCAAAGATGTAGTAGGCTGACCTTTTCTGAGCAGGTCCGACAATGGCGCTGCGATGGCCGCAAAATTGGGTACAAACTCCTGATAATACCCAACTAGCCCCAGGAATGATTTTACATCTTTCTTAGTGTTGGGTCTGGGGGCATCTCTTATCTTGCAAATATTGTCATCCAAAAGACCAACTGTTCCCTTACTAATGGAATGTCCTATAAAGTCTACCTCGAATGTCCCAAGGAGGCACTTGGATGGTCTTGCAGTGAGTCCAGCCTGGTCCATTCGTCGGAGCAGTTCCCTCAGGACTTCCACATGTTCATCAAATGTCTCCGTGAATACTAGTAGATCGTCCACGTATGCTGTCACCCTGTCCATGCCCTGGGTCAGAGGCTTCACAACTCTGTTCAAGGTGGCTCCTGAGTTCATCATCCAGAATGGCATCCGGACGAACTCGTAGTGTTCACCCATGGTCACGAACGCTGTCTTGCCAACGTCCTCTTCTCTGACTCGAACCTGCCAGTACCCCTTGCTGAGGTCTATCCGGGAAAAAACTTTTCCCTCGGACAGGTTCTGGAACACATCCGATGGGGTTGCTGTCGGATGAGGGTCGAAGACCGTGATCTTGTTTAATTTCCTGTAGTCGATACAGATACGGTTAGTGCCGTCTTTCTTCTTGACAATGACGACTGGCGAGGCATAGGCCGACGAACTCCTCCGAATGATGCCAAGTTTTTCCATGGTGCGCAGTTCTTCCCTCAGCGACTCACGCATGGCATACGGCACTGGATACGGGCGTTGACGAATCGGCACATCCGACGTTAAGTCGACCCGGTACTCAGTGAGTCGACAGCATCTAGGAAGATCGGTGAATATAATCCGGTATTCCCATACAACTTCTTCCAGTTGTTTGTGTTGCTCCGGGGTCAGCTGCTTGCCGTACTGCAGGTCTTCGTAGCTCTCCTTCTGACCCCAACTTCCCAGGTCAGCGAGATCTTCAGTATCTCCAGTACTGATGCCTTCTGACGCGCCATCCTCGACCACAGTCACACCAGCAGAGACCGTATCACGAGATTTCCGTCGACCATGACGTCATCAGTCCTTGAATTTTCGTTGGTGAAAGGGTTGACATCTTCTGCAGCACTTCCATCGTTATCTTGCGGACTGATGTCGATATGGACTGGTCCCGCACCACGGGGAATCACGTCACACTCTCCTTCCGTCTGAGATCCAACTTCCACCGCCGATTCCGCGGCTGTTATCGCAGCAGCTACTCGATCTGTCGTTGGTTCAGATTCACCTCTTACTCTCGGGACGTACCTCTTGCATAAGTTAGCGTGCAGGGTCTTCTCCCTCGCATGACTCTGTAGTCGTTAATCCTGTGCTGCCTTTTGAAGCGCACAGACTTCTTGCCTCTACTCCTTGGAGTAGTGTTCTGCTCCAATCTCTGCAAGGCCTCCTCTTGCTCCTGGATTCGCACTAATTCCTTCCTGTCGACACCCGCGTGCCGTTCTACCTTCGGCACCTTCAGCAATGTGGGTTGACCTCTTTTCTTCTCTTGGGCCCTCTTAGTCACTGCCCCCACCATCACAGTAGTGTCTGGACCGTTAGGATCTCTCGCTCCATCGACGTTCCCAATCACCAGATCACAGATGGCCTCTGGGATGCACAGTGCTGTCACTCTGCCCGTAAAGAAAGGTGTCCTCACATCAATGATGGCCTTTTCTGCCACCAAGATACTATTGTCGATCCTTGCGATCAACCTCTTCTGTCCAGTGAGCTGTCCGTCGCTCACCAACCTTCGCTGCACCACAAAGCCTTCGCAACCGGTGTCTCGCAACACGTCCACTTCTTGATCCCCGATCAAGCCTTTCATCATGGGTAGCTTCAGTTCGTCCACGGATCCTCCGTCACTGCATCCTCCGCACGTAACAGGCACCTCAAACTGAAGTTTCCTTTCCCTCAGCACCACTTGCACGTTGATATTGGTGTCAGCCGTCGCCAGATCCTGCACTGACGACGCATTCTCCGCCGCCATCACTACAGCCACCCCAGCCTTGCCAGGCTTGCCCCGTCCCAAGTCCGCCTAGGATGGGCACCTTCTTGCTGTCTGGCTAAGTTTCCCGCAGGCGTAGCACTTCATCTCGCCCTTGACACTTGCCTTCTTGTAGCAATCTGCTGCCTTATGCCCCGGCTTCTGACAAAATTGGCACACCTGTGGAGTTTTCCCTGTGTTGCCATTAGGCCTCACCCTTGCTGGTTGACTTTGTTGCTTGGCACTGTCCCTCAGCTGCCTGTTCCTTGCCACTAGGAATGCCAAGGCTGTATTGATCACGTCGTCTAGGGTCTTCATTTTCTTCTTTCTGACGTGGGTAGCCAAATCAGAGGGGCAGGCGTCCATGAACTGCTCCTTGATGAAGAGATTCCTTACGCCGTCGAAGGTTTCTTCTGTCTTCGATAGCTTCACCCACCGATTTAGGTACACTTTAATTCTCGTGATGAACATGCCAACATTCTCTCCATCTTCGGGCCTGGACTGTCGGAACATGAGCCGGTAGCCATCCTCAGTTAGGTTGTACCTCTTTTGAAGGGCTTCTTTGACTTTATCATAGTCCTTGGCCTCATCCATAGAGAGATGACAGAAGCAGTCCAAAGCTCTTCCGGTCAGCAAGGCAGAGAGAGAGAGGTCGTCCATGTCTCCTTAGGCCATTTGGCCGTCTCCGCAAACCGTTCGAAGCGCAGGAGCCAGCTGTCCAAATCATCTATACGGTCCTGGAAGGCAGGTAACTTAGGCCGTTTAGGCGCCGCCTGGCTAGTTAAGGTAGACTCTTGCGAATTTCCATTCGCCGCTTCTGCTTCGATCCGGAGCTTTTCTAGTTCATGCTCACGCTGGGCCGCTTTATCTCTCTCTTCCGCTTCTCTCTCTCTCTCTCTCTCTCTCTCTCTTCCTTCATCCGTTCCTTAATGTATTCTTTCCTCTCAGTGCCCTCGAGTCCGATAGAATCCGCTTCTTGTCCAATCCTTGCGATTAATTCCGACAACTTGTAGGTGACGATGTGCTCTGATGCCCTTGCACAGTCTGTAGCTGAAACATTTCAGTTCCAATCCCGTTGAAATACTTCAGTTCCAATACTATCGAAATACTCCAGTTGATCCGATCGAAATACTCCAGTTGATCCGATCCCGGACAAGCCCCCAGATGTAGCGAGCAAGTGTCGATCAGTATTGGCGTGTAGTGAAGAGGTAATGAATACAATAGCTTCTCCTTAGAAACGCCACTGACGTTGTTACTTTGATACACAAACCAAGTCTGCTGTGCAGGAAACAGAATACTTCTTTATTGGTAACAAGGCGTAACCAGCAAATAATTCACTATGCACAGACCATAACAGCCAACTCTCAACTCTCTCAGCTCTCTCATTCTCGAGTCTTTTATAATAATTTCAGCAGAAATTCTGGAATAAATGACGTCATCATCATATGATGCGCCCAAACAAACATGCTAGCCTAGAACAGCAACTTCTAGTCTAATTAAAATCAAAACATGGCGATAGCAGCCCCATCTGAACCTTCGGGATGGCTTATACTGCGTTTACTCAAAGCATCCCACCCAAACCTTCGGGAAGGCTAATACTGCGTTTACTCAAAGTACTATACGGTCGAGCTTTGATCTAATACATACACGCGGCCGCTAGACAGCCTCAATGCTATAGCGGGCGGGACGGGAGCGTAACGCACTGCCGCCCTAGTTAAAAGAGAGGAAAAAAAAACAACTGATCCCAACAAGATCAGCCACTACTAACTGCAACATTCTCGAATCGTGGATGGCCGGAGCCGCGGTCCAGAACCGTCGCGTAGAGCAGAGGAAAATGGGGAGGGGGAGGGGGGGCACTAGCCTAAACAAACAACAAGCATCACAAATGTTACAATGGCACAGAACTACAGACCGCACTGATCTGTCTAAACTTGAATTTTTAAAAAAGGCATGGTACACTCCCTGAATGTTTAAGACACGCAAAGTGAAATTCTGTATTCATATTATTCGTTTTCCGTGCAGATCGGGATTTCTATTTCCTGTGTATCATATATTATGTATATTTCCTGGTTTTAACAATTAAATTATGAGGACTTTGTCGGGATACAAAAATCCTTTCCTCTCTTTGTCTAGCGCGACAAGAAAATATGTGGACTGTGTTTTCATCAACTGCCAAATCACGGAGGAAGAGAAAAATGCCTTTGTGGCATCTACTTTCAAAAAGACAGGATGTGGTAGGTGTCTGTGTTTGTATGTGTCTGTGTATATATTTTTATGTCTGTGTTATAATTGTTCACATCGTGAAATTTCAGGCTACAACTCCTGCTGTGTAAACCAGCACTTAGTCATAATCCAGAAAATCGCAACTTCCGCTTAATTGCAACATTCTCCGCCTGAAACAATTCTACATTTCATATATATATAAAATTACAGAAAACCATTCATTCATTTCTTTTCTTTTAATGTTGTTCATAGATCTGAGAGGTTCTGCAGCCATCCCAGGCTATTCCATGATGCTGACAGTAGCTTCCCTCCTTGCGCTGACTTTAATGAAAATGATCGCTGCCTAGGCTGAACAGCATCCTGGACTCCTGTGAAGAGGAAAATGACGACCAATGATTTAATCAATCGAATTAATTTCCAAACAATTCTCGCTTAATCCTAGTGGTGGGAAGTATCGTTTCTGTGTATCGATTCTTTCAATACTTTGGAATTTTGATTCAGCATCGGAAATATAATCGAATCGATCAGACATATCGAAAATCATTGGATATCTCGAAAAGGCATACAAATTAGAACTTACTTGCGATACTTAGAGTTTGAAGTCTGGGTATCAAAATACTCAAAAATTAAGATATCGCCCCACCACAATTTGATCCTATTTTATTTATTCATTTATTTCAATATAATGTCGTGTATCTTCGTCTATCTACAGAGTCCTTGCATAAATATCTCTTACCGAATATTCCACTTTTATATTTTTTCTTAATAGAATTTATCCTAGCATTTCCGTAGTATTGCTTCATTGCATTTTCTAACAGATGGCATTGCTTGTAAACATTTTAGCTCCAGGTTATTCATTTAAAAAAACAACACATGTGACCAATAATGTTGTTGTCAGTCCTCAAATATGAATTCAGTAGTATATGCATAAAAATTAGACATCGAAACACTGTTCGCAATTTTATGTACATCGGCTTCTCACGGTCGCCCTCTTCATGAATATAATATATACTGCAGCTATGGACTGAATTCTGAGGAGAAGGAAACCTAAACTTCTACCATGCACGATATATTTTGGGGTGATAAATATGACTGTCGTTGTGCGAAGAGGGACAGGGCAGAAAAAAGAACGACGGAAAAGGAAGAGTCGGGGGTGGATGCACTTGTAGCTATAGGGCGACCCTCCCCTCCCCCAAAAGAAAAAAAAAACGCCTCACCCTCGACATCCCTGATCTGCAACAGCCATAGATGGGATGGGGTGAGGGGAGACATGTATGCCCGATTACTCTGACTGGCACGTATATACTGATTTCAGTAGTTACAGCTAGCAAAATCAATAATGTATGATGTTATCAGCTTTACAATAAACATAGATCGAAGAAAAATGAATTTCTTCCTTTTTATTATACTGGTCAAAGCACCCGCAAATTTGCGGCGTTATCGTGCGAAGCAACCGACCAAACTACATCTACAATATTAACACCGGTCCTCTATTTGTACTTATTGTCCTCAAACACTTCATTGTGTGTAAACATATCGTTTAAGCTGAAAAACAAAAACCAAAAAAAAAACCGCTATAACTTAATGACTTTTCTCAATGCCAGCCTCTCTAAAAACCCGCCATATCTGAGGAAGTTGGCCTCAAAAACACCAGTTTGGCTACATACACCACAATAGTAGTGACGCTATGGGCATAAACGTATATTTAAAAAAGGAACAGGTCATTTGGATATGGAAAAATCCATTTTCTACATATTTCGGAGACAATCAGGAACATCGCAGCCCACCAATTTTTAAAAGAAAAGGACCAGTTACGGTCGGTTTGTTACTTACACATGATGAAATCAGTGGAGAAATTAACTCCTCCGATGAGTATGGGAGGAAGCGTTTCTTGGCCGTTGGTACAGCCAAGTCTACGACTTGCATCTTTCTATCGGAAAGCACCAGTATTCGCACTGGTGGTTCACACGGCCAAAGTCATGTTCATTCTTTTGATTCTGCTCCTTTTTGTAACGATGATCACTCTGGCGATTGAAACTACTGCGTACATATTCTCGACCCGGCATCTGATACAAATGCTCGGTTTCAGTTTCGGGGAGTGGAAGTGAACATTTCAGGGACGAACCGCAAAAATCAATGACGTATGGTCCATTTAAAAACACCGAAGTCAATGGCTATTCACGAAAGAATGGAAATCTACGAATTATCAGAATAATACTTACGGACCGTTTAAGACGAAGAAATTATCAAAAGAAACACCTTCAGACCAAAAGGAAGATGTGTGTAGAATTTTGGATTGATTGGTGCACAAATAGTCGAGATAATGGCTCTTACAAATTTTCACGAGTTTTTTTTATAATATAAGATACGTACTATATTTACGTGTATTCACTTGTTATTTAGTACTTTTGCACGATAATGTGTAAACCGGTGGAAAGGAAGCGAGTGCTGACAGGGCGGGTTGATTTCTCCACGTGCCTGAGAATTTAGGATCCGCGATCCCATGCAGACCGAGCAAGGTGCAGTTCTTGGTAATGGCGAAAGGAGGAGCTGTCCCTCTACAATTTACTAATGCCCCAACCAACTGATACCACATATGGACGTCGCCCTCTCTGAAGCAATCAGTTAAAACTAAAAGTTTATAAGCGCACTAGCTCCTTCTTTCGTCTCTGCTTTTTTCAACACAGCAAGGGACGCCATTCCAGGAAATCCCTGGCAACGGTTTACCGAGACGTCTGGCCCCAGCTTGCTCAGTCGCTTACCTTACACATATATTAATGGATCAATAATGATGATAATAGCTATAATTGTTGTTGTTGTTGTTGATAATGTTATTCTTCTTCTTCTCTTTCTCTTTGTTGTTGTTATCGTCGTCGTCATTGTTATTGTTGTTGTTGTTATTTTTGTTGTTTTTCTTGCGTTCCCGCTGTTGTTGTTGTTGTTCTTCTTCTTCTTCTTCTTCTTCTCCTTGTTTTTGTTGTTGTTGTTGTTGTTGTTGTGTTGTTGTTGTTGTTGTTGTTGTTGTTGTTGTTGTCGTCGTCGTTGTTGTTGTTGTTTGTTCTTATTGTTGTTGTTGTTGATGATGAAGGAGGAGAGGGAGGAGGAGAAAGATTATGGATGGAGTACACTTATATATATTGACTTTGTGGCATCTTGTGTATGCATTTTAAATGGTCCATTTTATGTTACTACAATACATTAGTGAGTGATGTTAATACAGTTACGGTCAACTGTGCTTCACTGCAGCTTCTCGGGAGCATAGAAAAAGGTGCGATTATCTCAGGAAATACAATATTCTGTTAGTAAAAGGTGTTGCCATTATTAGAAGTTGCTATTAAGTGGACTGCGATTAAGCAGAATTGACTGCAAGTTTTATGAAAGGATGATAATCATTACGTCGATCTTGATGCCCTACTGGAATTAAAATCTACATCTGGCTCTAAATCGTGTAAACTCATGTTAATGATGATGATGACGATGATGATGATGATGATGATGATGATGATGATGAT
>JAWQUT010001031.1:58676-83569 GCA_033807755.1 Ellobium chinense | reverse complement strand
GGCTTGGAAACCTCCACTCTCATTTATTTCCTCTTTATTCCGTTTTACTCCTCCTTGCTTTGGGACCTCCTGATTCTCCGGACATCTTTGTTCGCATATCTATCTATCTATCTATCTATCTATCTATCTATCTATCTATCTATCTATCTATCTATCTATCTATCTATCTATCTACAGTCCTTCCGTCCCTCCGTCTGTCTGTCCGCCAGTCCGTCCGTCCATCCGTCCGTATATCTAACAAACTATACAAAACCCGCACACTTCCCCATCGTGGCTGTTGCACAGGAGCAAAGAATAAAAAAATCGTTTCCCTTACGTACAATAACCGAAATAACAAAGACATTGATAATAGAGTCTACCCCATGATGGTAGCTATGTGCTGTATAATATTGCAATAAAGTATATTTATTATATACACAATATTGCATAGCCGTGTAATGCATAAAGTATTTTTTGTCTGTTCATTTGTTTGTTTGTCTGTTAACTTGTCTGTCTATGTACTGGCCAAAGGTTTCAATGTGTTCTTATTATGTAGTAATGTTGTCAATGTTTTTACTTCGCACAAAATATTAAGGGGGCCGTCTCAAATCTATTTTATTACAAAAAATAGACTCTTTTCTTTCCTTTCCTTTCCTTTCCTTTCCTTTCCTTTCCTTTCCTTTCCTTTCCTTTCCTTTCCTTTCCTTTCCTCTCCTTTCCTTTCCTTTCCTTTCCTTTCAATCACAGTACAGTCTTTGTTAGTAACTGCTCATCCCGAAGTTATAATTCCCAATAATTTAATTTTTTTTTTTCTACGAGTTAGATATTTTTTTCCAACTGAAAGTCCATTACTCCGTCTTACAACATAAATAAATATATTACTTGACAACTATCATGTAAATTGTTTGACTCAGATGATTCCGGTGAAACGACCCCACAGTAGGTGAGTCAGGACATTTTAGTTTTGTTACAAAGTCATTGCAGTAACCAACTATTCCTGCGCCTTGTTTTGACCTACTTTAGTAAAAAAAATACAAAAGGAGTTGCATCAAATTCAGTCTGTCTTAAGATGTACAATATATGATATTTAAGATTTGTAAGATCGGTAACATTTTTAAGTCGCATGCAGAAACTAAAAAAGGATGAAAACAGGGTCCTTTTTGACATGGACGCATGAAAGTTAACGGGCCATAGAGATCGGCACTGAACGTTCAAAAGTAACCGCTACGAGGAAGCGGAAGTGGAAATCAATCCAATTCCATTCCGGCAAAAGCGGAATCGTCTGATGCTGATTCCAACTAGACAAGCCCGCTCATCACCAATTGCAACAAAAAGCGAACATATCTCTTAACACAGTTTTAACCTCTTTTCGGAATCTTGACCCAGATATGCAGTAAAGGGCAAAGTTCAAGGAATTATTCGTGTACATCAGCATGTCCAGAAGGTCTGCCAGTGGTACTCTCAGCCAGTCCAGATCGTTGTTTGTAAGATAGCCAAGAACTTGTCCCAAAGCAAGATTAGGAAAGTTGCAAATAACAAACGTTGTGCTCACAAGAACCAGCGTGATCGAAAGAGACGTTTCTTTGCGAGAGCCTCTTTTAACACCTCTGTTTCTAGCCCTCATTTCAGCTTTCTTAGAAGAGTTCTTTGCTGGCTCTGACTTTAGAGGTAGAGCTGGACCTTTTGGAGTTAAGCTGAATTTATCGAAAATGTTTTTTAAACCAGAAGATCTGGAGAAATCTTGAACAGCTGTGCTACTTGCATCTTCAGCGCAGATGGTCGTTTTTCCGAAGACGGGTTTGTTAAAGCGTTTTCGACTTTGTATCACCCCATGGACAATGATGATGTTGAATGTAATGACGATAGCGCTTGGTAAATATGATACGTATATGGCACCGAAATTGTACATGACCTGAAGCACAGTTTCACCACCATAGATCATCGAACAGTGTCGCGTAACCGTTACATTGGAAAAATCATGGATTTCCAACATTCCATGTAACAGAGCGAAGAGCAAGGCAATCAGGCAGTTTCCAAAAAAGACCATGAGAATTACGAGTTTTGCTGCAGCTTTAGAGCACCAGCTATGAACACGATGAGGCCAGGCTATGGACACCATCCTTTCAGTTGTGACCACGACAATCGCCCAGCTGCTGCTCTGAACGAAGAAGAAGGAGAAAAAGATACTGGCCTTGCAAGGCATGCTGCTCCCTCTTATGTCGATACCAAAAGCGTCCTGAACCAAGATGCGCATGAAACCTGTGAGTACAACACCCATATCAAGTACTGACAGGAATCTCAAATACAAGGATGTTGGGCTGTCACGGAATGTCTTCCTGCTGAAGACGATGAAGGACAGAGGGTTGGACACACATCCGATAACGATTAAGTTAAGGGAGTAGTATATTGATATGTAATATACTGCTTTGATAAATTCATCATGTAAGTGAGATTCCAGCTGAAGATCATTTTGTTTCGGAGATGGATCGTCAGATGGCATCCAGACTGGGATTACCAGTATCGGGCTGGTACCTGGCTTTTCCATTTAATCGTGCACCAAAACCGAAATCTAACACTGTTTTTACCAAACAAAAATATTAGAGAAATATAAATGTGTTAATGGTATCTTGCTTTGGATAGACAGTTTGAGTTAAATCAGTGGAATAAGTTAATGCAAAAAGTCTAAACAAATCAACTCTAGATCTTTTAAATCATGATCTAAAGATACATAATATGTTCTAAATGGACCAAAATGGAGAATAAGAATTTTCGTCACACTCTCTTTAACCTATCAGGTCATTGCAATACAGTAAATTTCACATTTCAGCAAAAGTGATTTATGTAAAACAAAGGCAGATCTTTTTATTACATGGTCTTGCTACAACATGTTAATTTCATTTAGATTAAAGAATCTCGAAGAAAGGAGTATCGACATCTGGAAGAGTTCCTTACCTGCATTTTCTTAGTCGATGGTCGGAACGTTTCCTTAAACACAAGACTATTCCCAAATTGTCATATCTTTCAATCAGTGCTTGAGAAAGGTTCGGTAATGCTCTAATTAAATGTTCTCAAAGGAATAATAGATTTTAAGTAGTACCCTTAAAACACTAACGGTTTTTGAGATTCTTGAAATCATAAGCGTCCTCCTCTAAATGTAACTGCCCATTCTTTATCACAGAGATGTTAGAAATGTAAAGTATAGCATAACTCAACCACAGTTATCTACATAAGTAGTTTGTAGGCTGCAATCACTTCAAAGAACTCTGATCACGAAGTTAACTATAGTATTGATCACGAAGTTAACTATGGTATGCTATCATGAGAATGTAAGTAGCTGTTAGTAGATAATTAGTATGTGATTAGTAGAACGAAGCTTTCTAAGCAAAAGTTAACCCGAGTCACTTGTTGAATAATAATATGTTACTTGATTTCAAGTAATAAGTACAATGGAATGCTATTATTGCTGCCACTTCTTTAGCGCTTTTGAGCCACAAATGTATCCTCATGTTTTATGAAAAGAGGTGGCTGTTGTGTGACAACAGCATCCGTGTAACAGTACATGCCTACCAAAGCATTAGCATCCCCAGCTGAAACTCATATGTTCTCAGATACTAAGTATCGTGGTAACGTAGTCTATTTTTATTTTCTCCAATAAACCTACGTTTACTTTACGGTTCTATGCTGGATTTCGATTGCCTTATGTTTAGTAAGAAGCCCTAATTACATCGCTTATGCACAATGCATAAATCACGGAACGCCCTAAACTGTTTCGTCATAAACAGTTTTTGAAATATTCATAGGACTGTAGTAACCAAAAAAATGGCGTTCTGGGACTCTTGCGGAGTGTTTTGGAAGAGTGGTAGTTTCGTATATTACTGCTAGATCTATGGCTGTTATGTCTAATCAGGCTGTGTTCTGCATTTGCCCCAAAATGACAAGGACTTTGATTATAACTGTCCTCCTGTGCTCTTTTCATGACTGAACCTACCATTGGTTGATAGGCATCGTGTGTCATAGTCTCGCTACCCTAGCAAAAAAAAATTTCGATTGTGTTTTCAAGGCCCTATTTCGACAGTGACTTTCAAAAACACATGTCGTGATCGTAACACAAATACAGCAAAGAATTAAAACCTACGGAGGACAGTCGTGCTCGTACTGAGACTGCCTTAGGTGGTGGTTTGTAGGTATCGATACTGAATGGATAGGTACCCGATACTCGGACATGTATTTAGAGTTATTCGAGTACCTCAAGACGAAATTTGCATGCAAAGAGGTGTAGAATTAGAGACGCAGGACCGAGACAAGCAGGAAGATGAGATGGAATGGTGTTATATATAAAACAAAAATCCACAATGATGTTATCATTAGACTGAAATAAATAGGGATCGAGGTATCGATACCGTCATCGAACACTATAAATGGGAATATTGGTGTCGATGCCTGGATTTAACGTATCGCTCATCACTTAATCCTTAGCGATGTCAGACGGAGCGACGTAATGTCGGCTAGGCTACCCCATGGCACGGAGTGAACCCAGCATAATGATATGGTACTAGGGGAGACGACCCCCTTATTACTCAAGCTTAAGGGGACGTCACCCCATTATCGTCTCATTACGCCAGATTTGGCAGACCATAACAGATCTAGAATTACAGCTAAAATGATCACCCCGCGTCGGTTTTTTTTTTTTTTAATTTTTGATGTTTAAAGGTACGTTAAATCGATGGCTGTAGTGTGGCAAAATTATGTGTCTTCCCTAAGGTGTGACTGGGTAAGGGTTAGGGGTAGGGAAGGAGGTAGAGAAAAGAAATCACGCTCTGAGTAGATCCTGGGTATCATCTAAAGACTGTTACAAGTGTACATTTTTTTCATTCACTAATTCTGCTTTGAAACGTGCCCCCAACTCTAAATAAGCACAACCTAGCACATACACATGGGCCTATCTATTAGTCATTTCAAGTTTTTCACTGTATCTCTATTGTAAATTTGTATTTCAGCATTTCATGTAAGAACAGGGCTGTATAATTTCATCAGGTGAAAACAGTTGAACTTTGTTCTAGCCCGAGACAGTGTTGTTCAATAACCAGGAGTCACCCCATTAAATCGAAAAAAAAAAACAACATTCAGTGAAAATCGCTACTGAAGAACACTTTAAGATTATATAAATTATCTAGTCTAATAATGTTTCACAAACATTTTTCATACATTTACTGATCATTTGCTCATAAAAGTCAATGTTTTTATGTGTAAAAGTTATTTTACGCTCGATTCCAGCAATAAAGAAGAAGTTGATAGTGGACGACACTGTTCACCATCAGAGCCTAGAACCGCAATTCCTAGTTTAGCGACATTAGCTTTATTTTGACAGGCTACATGACATATTGACAACGAAATAAAACGACGTTCATTTGTCTCAAACTCCGCTTAATGTGATACGAAGTCATTACTCTTAACTTTTGGATTTCAGTTTTTATTACAGTAATTAACCTATAAAGTGTTAGATTGTTTTGTTTGTTAATAAAGGTGGGGTTTTTTTTTCACTTTTTTTTGTCCTTTGTAAACGTCTATGCAGATAGTGGTAGCGATCTTGTGAGGGTCATACTGTCGGTGGATGAGAGGTAAGATGGGCAGTAATTAGAAATTATAATAAAATGTATTTATATAAAAATTTAGCATTTCACCTTCGGAGGGCTCGACGCACTTTACAGCCACATTTACATACTCAAACACAAATGCACACCTTTCATAAACAGACAAGCACACGTGCACAAGTATATGCACACACACACACACACACACACACACACACACACACACACACACACACACACACACACACACACATACACACACATTAACACACACTCATACACACACACACAGGCAGATGCAGAACTTGTATGTGCGTGCACTCAAAGAGCTGGAGTATCGGTTGGGGAAGGGGGAAGCATGGGTTCCAGCCTCTGTTACGAAGAAGCGTATACAGAGACTGAGCTTCAAGGCCCTAACGAATAGCAACGGTTGGTTGTGCAAGGTGGCTGTCTGATTGTGGTGGTGGCAGTGGTGGTGGTAGTGGTAATGATGGCGGTGGTGGTGGTAGTGGGATGTATTTTGTTGTTGTGGTAGCGAGTACAGTGATGATGATGAAGATTGATGTGCAACTGCTCCGCCGTATCGCACATTTTGGGGAAATATTTCGATTAAAATCAGTTGCAAATATCCAGCAATGTTGATACTGAAAATATTGGTTTCCGATATAATGTGTCGCAGATAAGAGCAAGTTGTGATTAAGCAAACTGCTAAAATAACGAAGTCAGGCCTAGATTTACGTGTGACGATAGTAGCGATAATGTTAGAACTTAGTGTCACTAAAGAGGACGNTATATACACACACACACACACACACACACACACACACACACACACACACACACACACACACACACACACACACATATACACACACATTAACACACACTCATACACACACACAGGCACATGCAGAACTTGTATGTGCGTGCACTCAAAGAGCTGGAGTATCGGTTGGGGAAGGAGGAAGCATGGGTTCCAGCCTCTGTTACGAAGAAGGGTATACAGAGACTGTGCTTCAAGGCCCTAACGAATAGCAACGGTTGGTTGTGCACGGTGGCTGTCTGATTGTGGTGGTGGCAGTGGTGATGGTTGTGGTAGCGGTAATGATGGTGGTGGTGGTGGTAGTGGGATGATGTTGAGGTTGTGGTAGCGAGTACAGTCATGATGATGAAGATTGATGTGCAACTGCTCCGCCGTATCGCACATTTTGGGGAAACATTTCGATTAAAATCAGTTGCAAATATCCAGCAATGTCGATACTGAAAATATAGTTTTCCGATATAATATGTCGCAGATAAGAGCAAGTTGTGATTAAGCGAACTGCTAAAATAACGAAGTCAGGCCTAGATCTACTTGTGACGATAGTAGCGATAGTGATAATGTTAGAACTTAGTGTCACTAAAGAGGACGATAGAGATACTTCTGGATTCACCTATGGACCCAGTTGAAGAGGCCATATCTTTATTTATAAACAGCTGACATATAACACGTCAAGTATACTTGACAGGTGTTCAATTAAGTGGCCACAGTCACGATAGATTATTGAAAGCTCCTGTTCGATACGGCGCCACAATGATACACCATTACAGCAGTCTAGATCTTTCATATAAGGCAAAGATGATGATGACGATGATGATGATGATGATTTTTCGTCTTGTAGAAAAGAAATTGGTGTATACTTGCGTAGTCCTGATGAACTGTTCACCTTCGTTGTTTATGTTTGCCTTTGTTCCGTTCGATGTTAGATACTGTATTTGTATCTGTTCAAGATTTTTAATTTTCATGACTGTTGATCACAGTTTTTTCCTCTTCTTATGCCATTTCATTCTTAGTTCATTGATTTTCTGCATCTGAGGAAGGACACCAATCCGAAAATTTGTGTATTAAATTTGTTAAATTGTTGTTAAATTGTTATAGTTTTCTTTCTTTACTTACTTATGTCTAGTGCGGATAAATGTTCAGCAAATAATGATGATGATTTTTAAAAATTCTTAAATGATGATGATGGTGACGATGATGATGATGATGATGATGATGATGATGATGATGATTTTCTATTGATAAAGGCCTTAAAGGCGAAACGTTTAGATGTCATTTTCGATCTTAATTCTTTACTTGATTTTTAATAAATTCTCTGAATTAAGATTGAGCTTTTAATTTTTCTCAGTTTTAAATGATGTGTAAAAGCCTGCCTTTAATTCATTTGTGACCTGGATATTAGTGAGTGCTATTATTATTTTTGAAAAATTCTTTCGTGACTCATATTTTGTTACCACGGATTACCTTCTTCCCAGTGAATAACACCTCGTGTGTGACTTGTGACATTTGTAATTATAATTCATTGCGATTGAAGATGGATTTTCTTAGAAAAAACCACATCAAGATGATTAAATAGATTTTCTATTGATAAAGGTCTTAGAGCCGAAACGTTTAGATGTCATTTTCAATCTTAATTCTTTACTAGATTTTTAATAAATTCCCTGAATTAAGGTTGAGCTTTTAATTTTTCTCAGTTTTAAATGATGATGATGATGATGATGGCAATGTAAATACAAGTCTTTCCAGCTGCGTCAAAACTGAAGTAAACCAAAGTAGAAAGGAATACTCAAGGTTTCAAGGTTTATTTTCTTGTAGGCCAAGGGTCAATGAACAATATTTCAGTAACATTTTGTGACATAATAAAAATAAGTACATTTACAAATATTTATCATAACACTTATCCAGCTTCAACAGAAAAAACAGATTTACAGACAGACAGACTAGCTGACAGACAGACAGACAGACAGCCAATCAGACACACACACACACACAGCCAGTCACGCACACACACACACACACACACACACACACACACTCACTGAGCTATCAGACAGACGGACAGGCAGATAGACACCGACAGACAAACAGACAGACAAACCTATCATAATCCTTATACTATCTACAGTTATAATGAATGGAAATTTTCAGAAGCACAGATTATCACTAATTTACTTTCTTCATGTGCTATATCATAGAACACTCCCATATAGAGCCTTTGACAAACCTATCATAATCCTTATACTATCCACAGTTTTAATGAATGAAAATTTTCAGAAGCACAGATTATCACTTATTTACTTTCTTTATGTGCTATATCATTGAACACCCCCATATAGAGCCTGATTTAGGATTCAGGATAGGATTACAAAAGAGAAAGGACACAAGCGAGATTTCCAAGACGATGATATTGTCTAGCGACTGTCCAAAGTTCGTAGGTATCTATGGGGCAACGAATAAAACGAATACATGCATCTGAACAATGTTCAATAACAATTCTGTAACGCAATGGTCTTATTTGAACTGTGTAAGCATGAGTCATCTACAGAAATATCCCCGAGAAACAAACCGACGTGACGACCTCTTTGTGTTTCTTTATTTCCTCAGATGCTTTCAACGCTTCAGAACTCTGGAGAATGGTGCTGGCGTATTCCGTCCACGCGGTCATGTCAGGGTATTGGTAACAAACAACTTGCATGTGCCCTTTGAGCTCACAATCTGCAATGGCGTTTGCGTTCTCTTCATTATTTTCAGCTGGCGACTCGTGTTCAAGAATTTTTGGGTCATCTACGAATTCCGAGCCAAAAGTGTCACTTTTATCAATGGTTGACTGACCATCTTTCTCCATGACCTCCACCTCCTCCACATCCTGGAAGTGGCAGTTTAGCAGGTGCCTGGACCTCCTGCCAGTCTCTGAGGGCCAGAAGCCCGACCAGTCACCGCTCAGAAACTTGGGCTGGGTGGATTTGACAATCACTCTGATGTCAAATTCCTGTCGTATTGCGCAGACCTTCGCGACGTGTTCCATAGGCGGCTTCGAGGTGTATTTTTCAAAAGCGACATTGAGAAACAGGTGCTGCGGGTTAGGATGGCTCCTTGTCTTGGCATTTTCGGCCATCATCACCGACCATCGCGATGTGAGAGCCAGGTTTGAGGTAGCAATTTCACCAAACCACCTTTCTGCATTAGTTCCGTTGCCGAAGAAGAACATCGCCGTGGAGGTTTCTGTGGGCCATGATATATTAGATTCCCTCAGCAGATGAATGGGACATAGAGTTATTATATGGCCACCGTAAAACTTTAGGGATGCGTTTTGTGAGCTAAAAAATTGCTGCACCTCAAGAAAATCGCTCCTTGGGAATCTAATCAACAGGATGGCGCCGTTGTCTTGCGAATCAAATGAGGGTAGTGGATTTTCAGCACTGGTTACAGCTTCCTCATAGGAAGGAGGAGCTTCAGTGAAACTTGGCTCTGAGAACCTTGAAGATGGTGACAGAGACATGTTGAGGTTTGGTTCAGGCCCTCGGGTGAGTGATCCTAAGTTTGATGAATCGGACGCGTCATTGCAAGTTTGATTCTCGGGTTCTGCTGTATTTGTTGCTAGTCCAGTGCCTCCACAAACTGGAATAGGTGACTTTTCAGAAGCAAATTCAAGCAATAACTGATTCGTGTTATGCTCCGCATAAGCCGTAAAGGGAACATAGTTGTGAAGTGGGAAGTTATCTTCAGAATGCCTAAATCTCTTGACCCCAAATTGGCATTCTCTGTAAGACACATTGTTCACATCGGTTGCCCCAGCACCGTTCAGTTCCATAGAGCCTGCTCCTGATCCACTTTTCAAAGGTACGGTTCCTATGGTAACTGGTATGACCTTGTTAACATTATGTTCATAAGAAATCTCAATGACAACGTGTACATAGTACCTCACTTTGATGATATGACAAGTGAGAGGTACAGTGCTCGGTGGGACAGCATCGACTGGAAGTGGCGGAGCAGACATTTTGACAGTTACTCCAGCAGGAATTTTACCCTCAGTCGCTTGAATCCTTATGATGTCCTCGTAATCTGTGATAGTTTCGCGCCCGGCAGTGTAGAATATTTGCTGTAGGAGCCCCACTTTAACTGGCCCTACGGACTTGCTGCTCTCATTCATCACCTCCAGGTTCACAAAGATGATTTCTCCGGGGCAGTAAGCTGACCTGTCCAGAGAGACATTCAGCCGTAGTTTGCCAGATGATCTCAGACCCATGAATATAGACAGTGGTATTTCTTCAGTAAGTCTCTTCGGCAGCATACTCTCCCTGCTATTCACATCAGCAACAGCCAGAACGGTAAAGACACGAAGCCAGGCATGATTAGAAAATGGGGCTGGCAAGACAATTTCAAATTTCAGCCAGTATCGTATGGCGCCACAGGATCCCTCGAAGGATGACGGGATGCCAGAGGCAGGAAGGCTGAATGAAAACGGGTACACATGTCTCCCAGCTGTGAGAATTACGGCTTCGCCTGAGACGTTGGGTTTATTCCCAAGGAGAGTCAAAACAAGGCTGACATAGTTTTCAAATCCAGCGACATGGTAAGATCTGGCAGGCCACTTACACATCGCTTCCCCGTAAAGATATAGGTGGATGCCTTTCACTGAAATGTTCTTTGTTGCAGTCACGGACACAAACCCTGTTTAAAACAGTATAGTATAAAGCATTTGAAAATCAGATTATTCTTGCTGATCTGTTCCTTTAGAGATACTGCATTACCGTAAATGAGCAGTGTGAACTACAGAAAAACCACACCATAATAGAATTAAGCTAGTAAATGACCTCTTTGAACAAGGCTGAAACTTAGTATTATATTACACATTCTGTCAAGCAAATATGTCACATCTGAAGATTTGAATCGATAATAACCTACTATTCTTCTTAGGAGCTCTGCGAGTTCATTACTTAGGGAACTAGCCATCGCAATGAAGCCCATGACCTTCTTTCGTTCTACCTCACAAGGGGTCAGGTAGCTTGTAGCGGAAAAGCATAGCTAAATGGTTAGGACATTAAGCTTAAGGTAAAGATCGTGGGTTCTATTCGTGCCTAAATCAAGCTGTAGATGCCTGAGAGGAGCATTTTTTTCACATTTTGCTTGGTTCATCATTTTATGAAATGAGTACCTGGCTAAGGGCAGTGAAAAAACTTGCTAAAATCCTACTCGTTAAGCCTGTAAATTATGAAGACACTTTATCCCTCAAGAAGCTAAGAAAGCTCTTGAGTGATCAGTCCAGCTAGGTGATATTAGGGTTGGGTTGTGTGAGCGGGCATTAGCCTGGACACGTGTTATAAGCCGTAATATTGTTGTTATGGTTGTTGTTGTTGTTGTTGTTGTTGTTGTTGTTGTTGTTACAATTATTATTAAATACCCATCTCTTTTCTGACGGTTAGGATGTATTCCATAACTTAGACTATCTGCAGGACTTTGTACTATCTTCTTCCGAAGTTTAAGCCAGTCCTAGTGACAGCACCTACATTTATATTATTCTAAGGAATTAGCCTGTTTCTTGAATGGTTGTATGTGATCCGGTTAATCTCCAAACTTTATTTATCTGCAACATTCCCTTATACATCAATATGGAGGACATGTCATAGTAATATAAAGGCGGAAGAGGTAAATATTTACTTCACAGCTTAAAAAGTCCACATTATTGTTTTAAAAACTTTAAACCTTGTCATACGTACGTTTTCCCTCCGCCTGACCATTTCTGATAAAATGCGGCTGAAATGTCGGCATTTTTACCCTCTGCAGGCCACCATCACTCTTGCTTCGTGACGTCATAAAGCGAGAAAAGCTAGCTGACGACTATTGTAGATGCATGCGCAAACTTCTGGACCAAATCACCTGCTAGGCTGATTCGCTTTCTGACGTCATGCACGACGAGTAATGACGGTGGCACAGGATGAAAATCCTGACATTCCCCGTGGTATTTACTCAAAAAGTGTCAGAAGAAAGACAGAAATATAAACTCATTAAATTTTTATGAAAAAATAATGTGGATTTATTAGGCTGTGGTGCAGATTTAATATTCCTGTCCCTTTAACATCGATAGCGCAACTCTAAGGTCGGTGTCACAGAGAGTAATTCGCCTTAAACTTGTAGTCAAAAGGCCCTCGAAGAAAATAACTATTGGTTTTCCATCAAGCCTCTGTTGACAGTTCTAGGTATGAAGATGCCAATAGCACCTGGCATAAAAATATGCAATTTTAAATAGTCCCTATAAAATCAGAAAATTGGCCATGGGGAGGGAGGGAAGGGGTTGGATTTTAATTTCAAAGGCTTAGATAGGTGCAAATATATGTATAGACTCAGAATAGGTGAGGTTTAGTCACTCAGGTATAAAATTTGTGGTTGTTGCCGGGTGAGTAAGGTTACCCTGTTTACTGAGTGAAAAGGCCTAAAATATTAGGTTGTCTGCTTCACTGCCTAAGTTCTCAAAATCTAACTGGTTCAGGTGCATTTATCTTTGTGTCACAATTTGGAGGAAGAGCTAAACAACATATTTGGAAAGTATTTTGAAACGGCACCCCAGGATAAGTTAATGAGAGGTGTAAAACCTAATATAGCCAACAGTGAAAAATACATTGGCATCTTCATACCTCTAAGTCGTTATTTAGAAGCCTAAAGGCACTGTCTTGTCAGTCATAAAAAAATGATTTTTGTGATTGAATAAAACATGAACATTGAATAAAACATGGCTATAAATATGAGGGAAATGGAACATAATTGGCGACTTTCGGGTTTCTGCACGGGGGGTGCGACTAGCGACAGAAGGACTTTCTGCATTGTCTGTGTGACCAGTAGGACGGCGTGTGAACTGCACTAAACGGCTTGCGGTGTATCCTTTCTCTACGTGACTGTATTCTTGTGATACAATCCTTGCCTTCCTGGTCAGCCATCCAGCATGGCTTTTCTCGATGATTTTAAGCAAACTATACTTTCTCTGTAGGTACACCGGCACAAACTGAGCCTGCCCTCGTCTCTGAACATTTCCCGTGCACATAAAAAAAGAAAGATGAAAAGAAAACTCACTATTACCTCTAACTTCATCCCCAGGTCGGTAAACCTTCTGTCCATTCGGAATCAGGAATTCACATTTAGAAAATTTCCCCATGGCTGAGGAAACAGGAACAGGAACAGGAAAAAGGACATTTTATTTTAAACAATTGCACATAAAGTACAAGAAATAGTTCGCCATAGATTCTAGTGACCAAATTTAAACTAACAGTAACAAGATACAAAAGCATCGATAAATTTTACCAAAATAATATATAAACAATACTTAAACAATGCGAAACGGATACACAATAAAGTTACTCTAGTCATTATATCAAACACATAGCAGGTTGATTATTGCAATCAAGTAATCAATTAATCATTTCATCTACCGTCCAACCTTTAATTAATTAATCAACCAGTCACTCAACTACTGATCAATCAAGCACTCATTCAGTCGACCTACCAACCAATCAGTCGATCATCCAACCAACCAGTCAATGAATAAACTAATCAATCAATCAATCAATCAATCAATCAATCAATCAATCAATCAATCAATCAATCAATGAACGAATAATGTAATCAATAAGTCAATAAATCAATCACTGACTTCTAAAGCTGGCTTCTCTTCACTGTCTGTTCGTTGGCTCGAATCCGAGTGGGGTTTAAACTGACCGGTGGAGATAATTTATGGTCATTTATATATCGCTTCATAGGAGGGGTTATTTCGTAATGTAGACAGGACACAGTAGTTATCTCAACGACCAAGACTCTTACGTCATAGAGTATCTATTGACTCTTCTCTCTTCAGGCGTAACAAGATGAGGTTGCTTAAGAGTCCTAACCACTTGCTCCTTCCACTTGGTCATACAAATTTGTAATAACAAAGGTATACATATAATCACACATGTTACCTTTCAAAATTGTAATTTAGTTGTTGTTGTTGTTGTTGTTGTTGTTGTTGTTGTTGTTTGTTTGTTTGTTTGTTTGTTGTTGTTGATTCTGTCGCAAGAAATATAAGTTCAAGTCTTTGTTTTCCCACTGTAACATATTTACGAAATATGGGTTACACAGCTACCCTTTCACACAATAAACATAACGCCAGTTTTACGAATACAATCCTCATAACAAGCAGTGATAAAATGTGGCATTACATTACAAGTGATTATCACTAAACTAATAATTTAATGTGTGACCACCTAACTAAATCTCTCTCACTCTATCTATCTAGACTATCTATCTGTCTCTCTATCTATTTCTATTTCTTTCCTCTATCTGTAAAGTGGGTATCTGGCTAAAGGCAGTGAAAAAGCCGCCCCTGGAAGACCAAGAAGAGAGACCGCGAATAAAGACGCAAAAATGCTTTTTAATTGTATACTATTCCGTTTTATCACCTTTATTTCATATTTCTCTTAGACGGGTTTTTACACATTATTATTATGGCTTCTCTCCCCTTCCTCCTCCCTTTCCCTCCCATCCCTTTCCTCCTGTCACGCAGTTTTCATCTTTTGACACAGTTATAATTCATTCACAGTTATCAAAAGTTCATGAATATAGTTCAGCACCCACTATCAAATTTCAGGCTACGCCCCTGAGAAGATCAATATGCATGTTTAATCACCAGCTTGCGAAATGATGTCCCTAAAGGTGTCAGAGAGCTTTTATAATCTAGTCAGAATGCTGATACCGATATCAGCCGTTGACTGAGTGACGCAACAGTAGTATTCTGACGACACCTCTTTAATGGGAAAATGAAAATCGAACTTGAAAGGCAAAAAGTAGGATGGTACTACAGCAATAGTGGCTGGAATTGCATATATAGAAATCACGGAGTGGTAGTGTTATTAGCAAGATTAGTCGTGTGTTCCTTTAATGTCATAGTCTTGTTGAAAATGCCCTGTTTGTAGAGAAAAAAGCATTGCATTCGGATTTTCTTCAGTTAACTTGTCTGTAAAATTGGTACACGGCTTAAACCAGTGAAACTTATAAGTATAATTTTGATCAGCGCCCGAAAGGGCAGTGGTACTATTTGCTCCCCAAGGAGTTGCGAATGTCATTAAGTGATCTGGAATCCTGGGATAACACTAATGCAAAGTCTACACTGATAGTAAGATTTACACGCTGTTGTGATAACTGGTCAGTTTTCAAATGACACAGAATTATAACGACAAAACTATAAACTTTCCAAACATAAGCTGGAAAAAAAAAACAATGAAAAATAGGACTTTATGGACCCTTAGGGAAATTAGTTTACAATGCCGTATAGTGTTATACATCTCATTCATAATACAAAGACCAATACATATCATACATGTAAATACATAATATTACAAATTAAACCTATAGTAAATTCATAGTTGATCCCACGCGGTGCAGCGCCCTGGTTCTCCCCTCCCTGAGCTCTAAAGCCAGCTACGCCTTTACACCCATTGCATAGAGAATTAGAGAGTGGGACTGATCTAGCGAAAGTGCAGCACGTCTAATAACAAACAGTTATTTCTCTTCTTGATCCTGTGTACTTGTTCATATTTTCAAATTTACTGGATTATCGGAACAAATTATTTTTGAAGTTGGACAAGAACAAAAGTAAGCACTGTTTATTCAAACAGTTTAAGTAACATTTATACTTTAGTGGTAATATGTTTTCATTATGTTGTAGTTTATCTGACGTACTATTGAATTAATTAAAAATAATTAATTAATTAATTTCCTCTAAGGGAAAATCGTTTTTTGTAAGTTGCTGGGATTAAATCATAAAATATCGTGTAAAGAGGATAAAGTGCCTGGTTGATCCTTCTAAGCAGTGAACTTACAGGATTTTTTGGCACTTAACAGTTTCAGTGTCATAAGAAGAGAAATGTAAGGGAAGAATCACATGACTAGAGTGGCAACACAGGTGTTACTCCTCCGCTGGTGCACAGTAGAGGATATTTTTATATGACTTCCGTCTTCAGTGAGTAAAGTTATCAAAACCTGTCAACACAAGGAAGGAGTTGTGTTAAGAATTTAGCTTTATATACATTGTATGAACTTGTGAAGCTTCCTTTTTCTTTCAGCAGTTTTGTACCTCATACAGCTCTAATATACAGCGAAAATTCCGATCAGGATCTAAGGAACAATGATCGAAGGCATCTAAAAAAAAAAAAGGAAAGAAAAATAGGACTTTTAGTGACCTCCTAGGGAAATTGCCTTACAATATTATACATCTAATTGATAATAGAAAGTACATAACATACATGTAAATCCATAACTTTACAAATGAAACACATAACAAAGTCATTGCTGGTCGCCGGAGTGCAGCGCCCACATCGTCCAGCTCGAAAGCTCATTTACACCTGAGTCCAGTGATGGAAAGACAAGTGAAGTGTCTTACCCAAGGAACCACAGAGCAAACAGCCCGGTCTATGAGTCGAACATTCAAACCCTAGACTTAAACAGTCCTCAGTTTTTGAGAACGACTCCCAAACCAAATGACCACGTTGCCTCCCAGTTGTATAAAATTCAATATTAGTTCTATATCGTAATGGTATCTGTTCTTCGCCAATCAAGAGACGTTCACAGAGCTCCCCCTGAGAAGCAAACCGATGTAACGACCTTAATATGCTTTTTTATCTTTTTGGCCGCCTCTACTGTCTCAGTATTTTGGAAAACGGTGTTGTAGTATTCTGTGTACTTGACCACATCAGGATATTGGTAACAAACCACATACATTTTCATATTGGAATCATCATCCTCTGTGGCCTCCTCGTTGACTTCGTTGTCTTGGGCTGGCATCTCAAACTCAGAGCTCTTTGTCACCTCCACAGTTTTTGGGATGGTAGCCTCGCTACCGCTTTCATCGACTGCTGCCTCGGCATCTGACTCGACGCTCCCGACGTCCTCGGTGTCCGCCATACTGGATCCGCTGCCAGACTCCGCGAAGGAGTGACTATGCTCCGCGCAGAAGTAAACTGACCAATCACCGCACAGAAACTTGGGCTGGGTGGATCTGACGATCATTCTCATGCCCTTTTCTCTCTGTATTGCCCGGATCTTCTCGACATCCTCCTTAGACGGCTTCGAGGTGTATTTCACGAAAGAGACATTGACGAATTGATGCTGGGGGTTAGGGGCACTTCTTTTCTTGGAGCTCTCCGCCACCATGGCCGACCAGCGAGATGCAAGAGCTGGGTTTGATGCTGCAATGTTACCAAACCATTCTTCTCCCTTTTTGCCACTGCCGAAGAAGAAAACAGCCGTCGAGGATTTCGAGGGCCATGGTATGGCATATTCCCTCAGCAGATGACCCGGGCAGATGGTCAACACACATCCACCGTAAGAGGACAGGGATTCCTTGTTGGAGTTAAGGTAGTCCTCCACATCAAGGAAATCGCTCCTTGGAAATCGAATCAAGAGGATTGCCCCCTTCTCCTGTGGGTCAAGTGAACGCGGCGGTTTCTCAGGAGTGGCTGTGGCTTCTTCATAAGAAGGAGGTGCACCCATGAACATCTCCGGCGGCTGAAGCACGTTCAGCTGTGATGAGACACTCGCCAGACTGCCAGTTTGATTCTCGAGGGCAGCTGCATCTATTACTGGTCCTGTGACCCCTAGGTTTGTGATAGATGATTTCTCAGCTACTGTACCAAGAGGAAACTGATTTGGTTGGTGCTCTGCGTATGCTGTAAGAGGCACATAGTGGAAACGTGGGAAGATGTCCTCATAATGCATGAATCTGTGTATTCCAAACTGGCAAACTCTGAAAGACACATCGCTGACATTTGTTGCCCCAGCAGCTTCAGATTCCACGGAGGTTGCCCCTGACCCACTTTTCAAAGGCACAGTCCCTATGGTAATTGGTATAAGCTTTTTAACATTGTACCCAAATGGAACTTCAACGACCACCTCGACAAAGTATTTGACTTTGATAATGTGACATGTGAAAGGTACGGTGGTCGGTGGGACAGCATCGACTGGTAATGGCATCGCCGAGACCTCGACAATGTCCCCAGCAGCAATTTTGTTACTTCCAACAAGAATTCTCCTTATATATTCGTTAGCTGTCAAAGTATCACGCCCGGCTCTGTACATTGTCTGTTGTAGAAGCCCCACCTTGACTTGTCCAACTTCCTTGCTGCTCTCATTTTTCACCTCCAGATCCATGAAGATGACTTCTCCAGGACAGTAAGCTGACCTGTCCAGTAAGATGTTCATCTTCAGTTTACCGGATGATCCTAGACCCAGTACTTTGTTCACAGGCTTTTCATCGATAACTCTCTTCGGCAGCATATTCTCTCTGGTATTTACATCAGAGACAGCCAGGACGGTGAAGAACCGATACCAAGCCCTATTGCGGGATGGAGCAGGCAAGACAAACTGGATTTTGAGCCAGTATCGTACGGCACCACAAGATCCCTCGAAGGAAGAAGGAATACCAGACTCCGGAAGTGTGAAAGTAAAGGCGTAGGCATGTTTGCCAGCTGTGAGGGTCACGACATCACCTGAAGTGTTGGGTTTGTTTCCGTGGAGTGTCAAGACGAGGCCGATGTAGTTTTCAATTCCAACGACATGGCTGGTGCCACCAAGCCACTTAGACAATGCTGCCCCATAGAGATAAAGATGGACGCCTTTCACCGGAGTATCCTTTGATACGACTACAGATACGCGACCTGTTAGGAGTAATATGATATTACAGGATAAAATTCAGTTCATGTCACAGCCAACTTTGGTTTTACAAAACGCTACATAGCAGAGCAATAGAAAAGAATGGTATGAGATGTGACTAATACACGAGGCACATTGATCAAGACATATCATTTATGATAGTAGGATGTGCACAATGTACTCTCCATTACAAATTGCAGGAAAAAGTAATGCCTCTCCATATATATCATAACCGTGCCTTAATTTACATTGTCCATTTAGCGAATTTCTGGGATTCTATGATGTTAAGCTTGGCTTTGGGGATAACAGTGAGGTTGGGAAGGAGAAAAGGTTCCCAGATATTGTGCATGTACTCTCCCAAGAGTGCTTTCTCTTCACTAATTTTATGAAAAAACATTGGAAGAGTTCCAGGATTTTGTTTTGTGGACATAACACATTCGTAAACTGAGGTGACGATATCGATTTATTCATAATTTTAATTGTATGGCTTTGATATTGTAAAATTGGGCATAGCATTATAAAGTCTAGACGTCACTTATTATTATTATCAATATTACACATATTTATTATGTTATCATTGTTGTTGCTGGTAGTGGTGGTGGTGGTGGTGGTGGTTTTAGTGGTGCTGCTGGTAGTAGTGGTGGTGGTGATGGTGGTGGTAATAGTGGTGATGGTGATGGTGGTGGTGGAGGTGGTGTTAAAAATTATGTGAAACTGAATAAGAGAAGAAATGAAATACATATTTACCTTTGACTTTTTCTCCAGGTCGGTAGACCCTCTGACCATTAGGGATGAAGAAAAGACAGTCGGAGAGATTTTCCATTGGTGAAGATAGACAGAAATTGCCTTTTGAATGTCTGATTGTTTATTCACTAATAATGAGTAGCACTAGGTTTTGTCTGACGGACAGAGTCACAACAGTATAATATTTATATGGTAGGCCTAGTGTGTGGTGGGTTTTTTGGGCCCTTGAGAACGTGAAATCTTGATAAGATGTTATTACTGTTATCTCCGTGACTCGAACTACTAGGTCACAGAGTGTTATCTACGTGTACTTTGTTTTTTAGGCGTTGCGAAATTAAGGGGGGCGCCTCCTGAAAACGAGGTTTGGGGTCAAAATACCGAAACTGGGCTATTGCTATTTTTAGACACTTTGACCTCTTCTGCTATGAGAAAAATAACTGTTGAGGCCAGAGACATCCGTTTTATGTCCCAAAACGGCACTTTTAGATGGTCACCCTTGTCTTGTTTTCAGCAAATTTTTTTTTACATCTGAGTTGAAATTGCCAGCTTTTGGACGCGATTTTCACGCACAAGCCATAAAATGCGTCCCATCATGTTATATATGAAAGGAGATTTTCTCCTCTATTATGTCACATGAATGATATCTGATCAATGACAATGCATGAGACACAGAACTGCTCTAAAATGAGGCATAAATTATGCTTCCATATAGCCTTGCTTCTAAACATTGCGAGGTCATGGCCTACTTTTGCCTCGGTTGAAACCGTCACAATGCGAACAATTTTTTGTTCCACTCGTAGTGTATCGACAACTTCCTTGCGAGATGACCTAGTTATCTGATTGGTCAGTGTTGTTCGCTGTGGCCTCGTTTGTTGTGAGTTTCGTTCGCTGTAACCTCGTTTACTTTGTTTTGATAACAGTCGCATGTGATAATAAACACAGACCACGTATTGTTTATCGAACGCAAGTATTTCTCTTGCGTTATTTTTCCAATATACGAAAACGCAATTATCGAAGATGCCAAGAACTAAAAGACAGCTGAAACATATGAAAAGAGCTGCGCATGTTTGCTTTTGTCCCTGAAGACTGTATGAAAAACTTTATCAAAACTTCAAATGCGTTTTTTTCAAAATGTTGTTTTTCTCCACTTTTTTCCCTAAGGCTTTTTTATTTCTGAACCGACTGACTTCAAATTTGGAATATATCTATCCCATAGAATGTGTTCCAATAAAATGCATCCCTTTTTCTAGATTTTATTCACGTTTTTGAAAAAAAGTAGATTATCTGGTGGAAAATTGAGAAAAATGCAATTCCGTCAACACACATATTTCAAAAATATTTTATAGACATTGTATGACAAATAAACAAAAAACAAATGCATTTTATTATTTTTATACAGCTATTGTATAAGTGTACAAAATTTGAAATGATCAATTCAAAACTCTAGGAGCCTCAGGCTTTTGAAAATAGCTCATTTTCAACACACGAAATCCAATATGGCGGCGTTGCCATGGCAACCGTACACAAAACAAAACAAAAATCCACATTTTTCCTCTAATTTGACCATGCTGAATCTGAATTTAAAGCTTAAAAAGTCCCTAGTTCAAGCATTCACGATTTCACTCCCAGGAGGCGCACCCCCCCCCCTTAAAAAGTTCAAGGGAGTAATCACGTCTTTCCCCCTCTCACTTGCCCCCTCCCACATCCCCCCTCCAGCCTACCTCCTGTCGGTAAAACAGTTAGAAGTACATGTTGTGTGTGTGTCAGGCTGTCTTTAACGAATAAATGGAAGGAAAGGTTAAACAAAAACTGTCTGACATTTAAAGATTGATGTCTGTCAATTGAGCTGAGCTGAAAAGATAACATACTGATGATGGAATAAATTTATGAATGTAATTAATAAGACTTTACTAATATTGTACAAAGATGAAATAAAAAGAGATACATGAATGTATTATAATATTTATAAATCAGCGAAGAATGAACCATGACCAGGTTTCTTTCATAGATGGCTAAGAACAGACGTGTAGCTATCTGAGTGACTCATTATCCGTCATTAACGGATCGACAGAGATCAAGAATTTCTTTTATCCTAACTCAAAAAAAAAGGGGGTAAAAAAAGAGATTGCCGCTATAAATTGTTGTTTTTTTTTAAATCAGTCGCCCATTTCTGGCTCCACCCCTGATGGGAATGTCCAGAAGAGTCACTAGATTACGAAATATTGTCCTTTCAAGTACCACCGTAGGTAAAAAAGCTGTATACGCCACCTGATAGTGAGACCATTCGTTAGTTGAGCGATAACACTAACAGTCAAATCAGGTTAACATTGCGTCACTGAATTTTTAAAAAAAGAAACAATCTCGCTAGACGAACGCGTTAAAGAAATGACACAGCGCAAACAATGAGAGGCCCAAGTATAATTTTGGAATGCCACATTTCACAAAAGTAGTTTCCCACTGTGAAATCTCTTGTGTCACCTGTCCTGTGGTATCTTAAAGCATCTTGCAATCAGCCATGTGGCAGTGAGTCATTTACCGCTGGTAGGGGTTGAGCGTCATCATTGTCAGTATAATTCTTTGAGCAAAATATGCCCCTTTTAAGAAGTCAGAAATTCTCCATCTAATCACCCATCGCTACCCAATCCACTTTAGCTCCAGCTGCTCTATCCCATACGATAACTTTGTAGGATGGTCGAGAGAAAGCGCACTTATTTCGGTGCCCAAGACTATGGGTTCAAATCCTGGTAGCGGCAGGTTTGTCCCTGGAAATTTTTTTCTCAAGACGTAAAAAGNTTAGTAGAGCGATAACACAAACAGTCAAATCAGGTTAACATTGCGTCACTGAATTAAAAAAAAAAGAAACAATCTCGCTAGACGAACGTGTTAAAGAAATGATACAGCGCAAACAATGAGAGGCCCAAATATAATTTTGGAATGCCACATTTCACAAAAGTAGTTTCCCACTGTGAAATCTCTTGTGTCACCTGTCCTGTGGTATCTTAAAGCATCTTGCAATTAGCCATGTGGCAGTGAGTCATTTACCGCTGGTAGGGGTTGAGCGTCACCATTGTAAGTTATTATTTCTTAAACAAAATATGCACCTTTTAAATTCTCCATCTAATCATCCATCGCTACCCAATCCACTTTAACCCCAGCTGCTCTATCCCAAACGATAACTTTGTAGGATGGTCGAGAGAAAGCGCACTTTATTTCGGTGCCCAAGGCTATGGGTTCAAATCCTGGTAGCGGCAGGTTTGTCCCTGGAATTTTTTTTCTCAAAGCGTAAAAGGCACCCGCTTGATGGTGGCATGATTGAAGTTCAGCGTTCGTCTCTGATATTGCTATAAATGTTTTGAAAAGGACTTAAGGCCTATTACAAAGTAACAAGTCTTTGTGATAAAGTGTTAGTCCTGAAGCTTCCTATTCTAGAAGCTAAACGTGTTTCATGATTACCCCCCCNNNNCCCCCCTGTAAACTTTCATATTTCAACTTTCCACCTTGCCATTATAGTTAGCTACAATAATTGTATTAAAGATTCTGCTGCTCTTTTATCGCGCCTCTTAAAAATCACCAGTAAGAGCCCTATTCCGTCAAAAGTTGCTAGCTTGTTTATTTGCTTGTTTGTTAGCCAGTAGCCATGTAGGTAGACAGAAAGGTATGATTGAAAGTAAGTAGGCAGGAAGATAAGTAGGTATGTAAACGTATGATAGTTAGTTAATCAGGCAGGTAATACAGCGATATAGGTACATAATGTATAATAAGCTTAGGATAAAATGAACCATTTTTTTCTACTTTTTATCTGACTCCAGAATTTCCCCTGTGGTTGTACATGAACAAAAGACAGGAAGCATTGCATTACATTGTTCGGGGCATATTCGGCGGTAGTTAAAGATCAAAAGTACACGCTGAAAAAAAAAACAACTCGATTACAAGACAATCCAGGGAAGCTTTTGTTACATGCGAATACCGCCAAACACTCTGAGATTAAACATCACAAACATGCAAAGAGGGGGACGACAGGGTGAGAGCTACCACATGGGCTACTGTATGAGCGTGAGTGCACGTGCTTTGTGTAAGATGCTGTGAGTTAATTTGGGCAGAAAGCTAAGAATGCCGGATCATGGAACAGGATGCCAGCAATTATGTCTATGACTAGCAATGTGTTCGTTTGATGCTGAGTTCTTTGTGACGCCTTTGTTTTCATGTAACAACAAAAATAATGAATTGCATGTGTTTATGCGCAAAAGATATACGCTTGCGTATGTGTGTCGTACAAGATCCATCAAGTTTTTTGTTTGTTGTAGTGCTTTTATCTATTGTAAAACTTGGGGGGAAAACGTGGGGTGGGATGTCTAGGTTAAGTGAGTAAGCTCGGTTATTTCTTCGATGCTTGCTGCTGTTCGTAGTTTCAGACTTTCCCAAGGTGTGCTTGGGTGAGGATTAGGGGCAGAGTTAGGGAAGAGAAGGAATCACTCTTCAGATAGTCCCTTGGAAGGCAGCGTGGCCGTGTGGTTTGTGAGTCGTACTCAGAAAATGAAGACTAAAGTCTAGAGTTTGTGAATTTGACCCACGGACTGGGCGGTTTACGCAGTGTCACTGGGAGAGATACTTCACTCCCATTTCCCCACTCGACTCAGGTGTGAAGGAGTACCTGGCTTTAGAGCTGGGAGGGAGAGGGGGGGGACCAGGGCGCTGCACCGCTGGCGACCAGCAAATGACTTTGTTATGTATTTCATTTATGATAGTATGTGTTTACATGTATGATATGTATTGTTCTATGTGTTTGTAATACTGTATCATTATTATGAATGAGATGTAAATCATTGTATGACATTGTAGATCAAATTTCCCTACGGGGTAAATCAAAGTCATATTTTCATTTTCAATTTCACATTGCCTTGGGGCTCTCCTAGTAATATGTTTTCTGTTTTAATCTTAACCCTAACCCTATCCCCGCCCTTAATCCTTAATTCAACATGTCCTGGAAGAGTTCCAAAAGTTTGTCTAATAGAGCTGAAACGCTGTTGCCATTCTGGTCACGTGCTGTTCATCGAGAGCGTAAGTTATTCCCCCTTTCCCCTCCTCCC